>CAKAOH010014266.1:1461-47225 GCA_916701665.1 Sebastiscus tertius | reverse complement strand
TGTGTGTGTGTGTGTGTGTGTGTGTGTGTGTGTGTGTGTGTGTGTGTGTGTGTGTGTGTGTGTGTGTGTGTGTGTGTGTGTGTGTGTGTGTGTGTGTGTGTGTGTGTGTGTGTGTGTGTGTGTGTGTGTGTGTGTGTGTGTGTGTGTGTGTTTTGACAGAGACAGTATGATGGATTCTCCCTCATGGTGACACTTTATGCAAAACTGTGTCCTAATTACAGCCCATGGAAAATGTGGAGCAGACAGTCCCCTAACGCGGGCGAAGCAGGCTGTGAAAAGGCATGTAAATAATTCTAGTTTAACTGCAACCATCATCCATCATCATCTGTCAGTCAATGCCAAACTACACGTGCATTACGCCCAGATCCTTTAGTCCCTTTTGCGTCCATAGCTTTGCATTCTCTAATTTCCACAGATCACATGGCGGCTTCGTCATTCGTTTATTTTCTTTATTGGATGGTTTCTTTTAAGGGTCGTGAATCCCAGAGCCAATCCCAGCATGCTTTTAGCAAAGAGACACTCTGGACAGTTCACCTGTCCATCACTAATGCAGACATACGCTCACTCACTACCTCACTAACTGGTTTATACATAAAACATGAGCAGATTCCATCCCCTGATGAAGGCCATGAAATGCGGTTGTAAGCTCTGGGAGAGTCTAATAGGTGGGCAGTCAGATAAGAATTTGTCTATCTATTATTTGCATAGATCAAAATTGAACATTAAAGCTTTCCATGGGTTTTAAACACATTAATAAACAATAATTGATGCTAACATGTTGATAAATGACAATCCAAAATGCTGATGTTCACCATGTTCACCATTTAGTTCAGTGTGATGAGAATGCTGTTAGTTTTGCAGGCATTTAGCCAAAAACCAAAAACTTAGTCAAATGATTGTTTTACCTGATAATAGTGCTACTGTAGATGAAAAGATAAGGGGATCTGCAAAGTGATTCGAATTAACCCTGAGAGGGACATGAATGCCGGAACCAAATTTCATAACAGGCCATCCCAATAGACATTGTGGAGACATTTCACTCAAAATCAGAAAGGTCAACCTCATGGTGGCGCTAGAAGAAAAGTCAGAGCATCACCAAAATCAGTAGGTTTTATCCTCTGGTGACCGCGAATGTCTAGTACAAAACTTCACAGCAATCCATCTGATAGTTGTTGAGATATTTGCGTCAGGATCAACCAACATTGCCATCCATAGAGCCACTAGCATGGCTTAAATTAACTCTTTAGAGTTTTGGATGCCTGATTTATTTAGCAAAGTGCAATATATGTACAAAACAACTTGTTTTATTGTCCTAAAATCCTAAAAAGTAAAGAAACAACAACATTCGGTATTCGTTCTTTTTTTTCTTTTTTTTTTCATTCTGACACACAGAGTGCAAGGATGACCGAAAATGTAGGTGACAGTTCAGCGCAAGACACTGCTGACTCCTAATTCATGAGGCAAATCTAAATTCTTCTCCCAAGGCACAGAGAGGAGAAGCTAGAGTATTCTGCACAGGTGTGATACCTGCAGGCTGGCTTTTGGATACCATTGGGTTGAATAATACATTTAGTTGTTGAACAAAAAAAACATTTTTTCAAACTATAATATAATGTAATCCAAAACAAAAGCTATGCAATAAAGTTTACTGATTGTTTTGGTGTTGCTTTAACATATTTTTGAGGTTGTAGTTTGTGATTTTGTTTTATTAAATTGCATCATATTGTATTGTGGCATGATACACCAACAAACACACGATGCTTTGTTTATCTGCCATGGCTGCTTCTTGTTATTCTGACCTGATCAAACTTGTTGGTGTCCAGTGTTCTCATGTTGGTTTCCAAAACAATGTCTAGCCAGTGTGTGGTACATTACCAGTGTGTGTGTGTGTGTGTGTGTGTGTGTGACCCCTGGGTAAGCATCTTTCCTGGTACCCTCTTACTGTTTATTTCAGCAGCTGCAATCTCACAGAAAACTGAAGCACCAGCAACAAACTACGTGCCAGACATCCTGCAGAAAGTTAGCTTTCCCAGGAGATTATTAATGCACCAAACTTTTCTGTGCCAACTAGCAGTGATGGAAATACAAATATTTGCAGGAGCTCTTTGAACCTGTGGATTCAATTCAGATGTAACTTCCAGTCACTAAGAATAGAGTTATTTACACTTAGGCCCTGAACAGGCCGTGCCTCATTGCTTTGTTCTGTGAGTTGAAATATTTATTTCCTGGGGTTTGAAATCTTTACAGATACAGTATGAGGTGGCTTGGGTTTTAAATTTTTAGCTGTTGCTGGCAGCTTATTATTTACTGACAGGCGCTTCACCTTCAGTGGAATAGCTTGGAGTATATGGTTGATCTGCAACCTCTCTAAATAATTTATGTACGTATGAGCCGGTGGTCCTGCAATCTTTGTTTTTTCAGACATCTACTTTTCAAACCTTTTTTTGTCGATATTCAGAAAGAGAGAGACCGTGTGTGAGAGGGAGAAAGAAAATTTCAGAAAAGAGACAGATGGGAAGGAAATAAATATACATACAAAGAGGTGCCAAACTGTTCCACTCTGTCACAGAAATGCTGCCGAGCCCAAATTTACTCAAATGGAAATGCTGCTCAAACAATAGTCCAGGAAACAGCAAAATGAAACTGAGCTGTGGAACTGAAGCTGGCTCATCCTTTAGAGTGATTTGTCAGAGCTGCAGTCTGTTTAAAGGGATAGTTTGGGTGTTTTGAAGTGGGGTTGATATGGGGTACTTATCCATAGTCAGTGTATTACCTACAGTAGATGACGGTCGGCAGGCCTCCAGTTTGGAGAAGCAGACAGGAGTTACCGCACAGGAGCAAAACAGTGTACTGCTGTGGACGGGGCCGGCAGCAAAACGTATTTGAGCCACCTAAAAGAATCAATATTAGTTTAAGTGTATGCTATATTTAGAATAGGGCTCCTCAACCAAAGAAATTCTTAGTCGACTAACACTCAAACAATTTTTTCGACTCATACATTAGATCTGTGAAACTGAGTTCCTCCACAAAGAATCACACAAAAGCACCACTTTAAATCTTGCTTTCCAGAGATGTGCTCATAAGTTTCTTAGAAATAAGTCATTTAGCATGAAAAAAGCATAAAAAAAAATGACCAATCAACTAAAGAAATCTTAGTCGACTAAGACCAAAACGGGCGATTAGTCGACTAATCGTCTAAGAGGGGGCAGCCCTAACTTAGAAATGTTCCCCTCTTTACCTTTCCTCTATATCCATCTATGCTCTCTTCAAAGCCACCAGACTCCATTGACAAAAACAGTAATTTTACCTCTATAGCCTCTCTCACTTTGGTGTTTTTAAAGGGTTAGTTCAGATTCACCAAAGTCACACAATAAAACAAACAAACTAACCAATCGTGGCAGCGGAAGACTAACAACTTCCGTGTTCTGCAAGGTAAAATTACTGTTTTTCTCAATGGGGTCTGGTGGCTTTGAAGAGAGCATAGATAACCGCTTCATTTCCTCATTCCCCCATCAGAAAGGACTGTCTGACGGTGAAAATATTCTCAATATAGCTTATAACTGATAGTGATAACCCATTGTTTTGGTTCCGTTTAGTAACTCCTGTCTGCTTCTCCAAACTGGAGGCATGCCGACTGTCATGTACTGTTGGCAATACAATGACTATGAATAAGTACCTCATACAAAAATCTGAACTCTCCCTTTAATGTCAGAGTTGGGATATGTTGTTTTAAAGCCTCTTCATAAGCTATTCATCGATATCCCTGCAGACATCAACACGCAGCATATTCAGCATGTTACCATGGAAACAAAGCATACTCTGCATGGACCAACAGTAAATTGTACATTTGCCTCAGTATATTTTACTGTTTAATTGGTCTATTTGTCAAACAAAACAAGCACATTGGGAGAACACTTGCTAATATTGTTCTACTAAACTGGAAACTGAATGTTAATGTGTATGTTAATATGTGGTAGTCAGAAAATCACCAAACTAACAATAAACCACTCCAACTGCAATTTTTCACCAGCGTATGAAATGCGTACTAAAGGTAATATCTCAAATCTACACCATGAAAGCTCAGTATAATTAGTTTTGTCTTGCATGCACTGTATTTCCCATTGTTTTCATGCAAGAGCTGGTAGAGATATTGCTGAAAGAAGCCTTGACAGGATGCAACCTGAGATATTCAAGTCTTTCCAAGATGATCTTTTTACCCACCTCACCATCCTTCCATCCATCTGGCTGCAGCAAACACAAATCCAATGTGCTGTTCTTCAAATACAACTGCACTGTATTCTTATTTGCAGTGTAGTATGTGCATATTTGAATTTCAGAACTCACTATCCCTTTGTTTTCTTGCTGAGAGTTAGATGAGAAGGTTGATACTACTCTCACATGTCGAGGTTTGTTAAACCTGCAATAACTGATTTTGGTAGCAATTTCTATGATGCCCATGTGTATAATGCATTATAAAAACAAAAACGTATAATGCATTTTGAAAAAAATAAATATGCATAATGCTTTATAACAATAATCATAACACATTATAAAGCATTCTGTAATGACTAAGAGGTCAAGTATCATAATACTTAATAATTGCTATTATTCATTGACATTTTTTTACAAGGATAATAGTATATTATAATTCCCATAGATGTAATACGTTACAATCATTTTATAATATATTTTAATCACTATTATAATGCATTATAATGTGATTTATTGAATGTAATTAATTGATTTATTTGTCACATAACTTCCTTAAGTTATGTCACTTTCAAAGTTATTTTTAACCCAAACCCTGATCTTTTCCGAAACCTAACTAAATAGTTTTGTGAACCACTGCCCAGTTGTTTTCTTTAAATTAAATGTTAATTTTGAAAAGACTATGCATGTAATCGGTGGAAATTAACACGAGCGCCACGTGTCGCTGGACATTCGTGGGAAAACGCACAAAAAATGAGGAATAACTTTTCACAAGATATCATACGTACAGTTGTATGAGGATACGTTGGACATATCATCACCTTTTAAGTTGATATGGTGAACTGACAAACGGTTGCTTTTTTACACACGGTGTTGTGTTTCTGGCCACCTCGCAAATGTAAGCTACGTATACACTGTCTTTTAGCTCTGTTTTTGGCCTCCTCAGACCAACTCCTGAGGGGAAACATCTGATTCTTAATCTGCTAAATGCTCCACTAATGCTCTGTGGGTTTTCAGTTTTTTTTTGTTGCTGCATGCTCTGACCAAAAATGATTCTATCAGAGAGTGTACAACAACAGTAAAGTTGAGCGTTTCCTCTGGTTGCTTCATAGTAATGACAAAACTCCTAGAAGTCACTGCATCCAGCTGTTGTTTGCTGTTACCTCCTTGCCTCCGGTCTTTATGCTAAGCTATGCTAATCGCCTCCTGGCTCTAGTTCAGTACTTTACACACCGACTTGAAAGTGGTACTGATCTTCTCCTCTAACTTGGCAAAAAAAAAAGGAAAAAAATGTTGAACTATTTCTTTAAGGGCAGAATTTACAACATTAATCGGGCTTGTTTTTGGCATCAGAAAATGCACATCTCTTTTAAGAAAACACAGGTGTTGCTGGTTTAAATTGATCAGACAGCAGAAAAAGGAAAACATGGGGCAAACCACAGCCTGAGCGAAAGATAAGGCTCAGCTATTTTCAATGCATTCTTAAACACCAGAGACGAAGAGCCCAGAAAAGACCATAATCCTCAAATGGGATGGCATCAACTGGAATTACATTTGCTCTGACAAAATCTCCAATCTGGAGGGACAACAACAAGTCACTACCCCTCAAACTACTTGTGAGCCCTTGTGACTTATTTTTGGAGCCCTGGGTCAGTTGTAACCGAGCAGCTTCGGGTGAAGCAAATGTTTCTACAATATTTCGGAGCAGAGAAAAACAAACTGAAGGTGGTATGGTCTCCAGCGGACTCGGATGACTCACAGAACACATTTTAGTACTTTAACTTCAGCACGATTCCATTGTAGGTGTAATGTTTGTTCTCATCTTTTTATAGCGTTTTGTTTAGCTCCATCTCTGCAAGGTTTGAATTCTTTGTGAGTCAAACTATATTGTTACGACTTGATGGATTTTATATTTGCTGCAATTTTGATGCGAAGATGAAATCCAGTCTATCAAATTAATAAGCTGACGGACTGACAGGTGATGCAACCTGGAGGCTATTCTGAGAGGATATTGGATACAAATAGGATGTCATTTTTGAAAGATAAAAGAAAGTTTTTCCTTTTCTCCATGTAGATGTGTCTATTAGTAGCAAATCCTTATTTTTTACGCTTGCCAGTCTGAATATTGGATTCTCTTTCGGCCCCAATAAGCAAGCTTTTCCTGTGTATATGTGGGCAAATACGAGTAAAACAAAGGCAGAGAATGACGGAGAGAAAGACAAAGATACAGCGAGGGATCAAATGGGGAAAATATTTACAAAGAGGAGTGAGAGATAAAGGATGTCACAGGAAGGGAGAAGGGAAAGAAAACAGGAAAATGTGTTGTGGGAACCAATTATGCTTGGTGTGTGTTTTCTACCTGCTCCACCAACGGTTAAATAGTCCTTGAGTAACTTTTACAGAAAATGATCACCTTCTTACAGTATGTTTAAAAAGTATTTCTTTAAAAACAAAATAAGAAAGCATGTACTTTTAATGACCCAAGATGCCTCCTAGCTATGCGAAATAAATGATATTATTATACAACATTATTTAGCAGGAAAGTGACACATTTTTTTTCAGCTCTGTAATTACTTTCCCAGCTAATGACACACCATTGCAACATGTTTTGATTTATTCATCAGCCTAGCACGGCTGTATTGTGACACTCTGCCCTGTGACGGCTGGTTATTCCAGTCATCACAGTGCCAGACAGTGTCGGCGAATGCTAGACACAAAAACAATGTAATATGAACAACACAAGATAAATGAAAGGATGGAAACCTCAGGTGGAATGACAAGGCAGCCCTGGCTTCCTCTGACATCTGTTCCTGTGAAAGGGAAGCAGGGACGTCACTAACAGTTTACCCCAGATACCACGGTCCCCTTTGGCGGCGGCATCTGTCTAATGAGGGAGCACAGGAGCTCCTGTGAAGCCAGACATAACGGCGCTTTGATATCGGGAGGTTTCCAACTTTTCAAGAACGTATGAGGATGAAAAAGGTAACACGTCTGCCAGAGACGATGTCTAAAATCTACCAATCTGTATCCAGATGCTTCATCTCTTATTGCATTTATAAAAATCTATCTGAGGGTTTGCATGGAGAACATTTTCACTGCTGCTTTTAGTCAATATTTATTTGTACAAGCCAAGCAGTGGGCACATGATGAATTGGACACAGTTAAAGTTTGATGTAGTGATTTTTTTTTCCTCGCTGCCAGTTAGAGGATCCAACCAATAACTCTATCAGGTGTGACTAACAGCTAAATGAGGGATTTGTAGTCTTGCTCCATTAACGGTAATCAATATTGCAACACCTCTAAATAGGTTGCATACTGCGTGAACTGCACACCTTTTTTCTATTGTGATAGTGATTAGAGCCATATGACCAGTGGCAGGTTTAGAAATGTATGACTTCAGTTTAAAGCCTTGGTTCTTGGCAATAATACACTGTACATTATTAATAAATATGTTGTTTTACAATATAAATGAATGCCAAAAAAGATTCTAATATGTAATAATATCAATAAATAGCTGCTATTTGTAACTCCAACATAGCTTACTGCCATGGACAGATTATAAAACAATGGACCACTGGACACAGACATGTAGGCCAGCCCAATCTCATTCACAGGACGCCAAACACTGACGCTTTGTCACTGACGCCGGCGTTAGATACCAACGCATAAGGCACCCTTGAGCATCTATATGAGACGCACCGGGCTTTCCATTTGCTCCAATGTAAACCCATCCGCGTCAATATCAAACGCTCGGGGAAAGTGCACCAAGAGTGACTGTGGTGATGTGCGAAAGAGACACACATGGCGGGTGGGATGGGTGGTGGATGGGTCCGACTACACAGGGCTTTCATCCAGGAGGCCGCTGTTTGTGTCCTATGCATTAAGTTTCACTTTCACTTTACAATCAGCTGTTCATTTGTGTCGCATGTTCACAACGTTCAGTGTCATTTTCACTTTACAAACAGTAAATTTAAGCTCAACCATGTTGTTTTTTCCTAAACCTACTTATAGCGATTTTATGTGCTGAACCTAAGCAAGAGTTTTTGTTTCATTCGCAACATCAAGCACGTGTTTACTGCAACCGAAAAATGACGCCGAGGGGTCTGACAAAGCGTAGGTAAGTACATACTGTAGATACCCAGACTAAAAGAGAGTAAACAACAACAATGACGTTGTTTTCTGTCTCTGTAGTCGTTTGATTGACTTTATTGACTTTATGCAGTGGTTTTGGTCCAGCTGGTCCAACTACCGATCAGCTTCTGACTCTGGTTAGGAGGCTCTTAGGATTACTACAGCTGTATGGATCCCCAAATTGTTCAATATTAGAAAAATAAATAATCACATGATTACAGTGTATCAAATATATGCAAGAAATAATTATATTTGAAATATTTAAAAAAAAAATCCAAGTCAACTCATTATTATGAAATGTTATTTATTTATTTGTTTATTTTTTTTATTTATTATTACTCTTATTTATTTAAAGATGTTTATGGAGTTTTTTTTAATTTCAGAATCTGAATTTTCATTTTCAATTTTCAGTCAAATATGCCCTTTTTCAAAAGAACGTTTCATAATGTCACTTTTCATGACAGTGGTGTTGTCGGTGCCCTCTCACCTCCCAGCCTCTCTGCCTCTTTAGGTCAACCGCTGCTGCCACATTTAGCCAGTTAGCTCCTGTTAGCAGTGCACAGACACAGAAACTAACATCTCCTTTTATTGACTTGGCTTAACAAGGCTGCATATGCTACCTAATTAGCTGGCTAACTGGCGGGGTTTGTGAGCTTGATTTATTACTCAGCGTCAAAGTGAAGTGTTTACAGCAGCAGCCAATGTTTGCTGATTAATGCAGAGTTACTTCTGCCACATTTTGAATCTAAAGATGTTCTTCATAGAGAAAGGTTTGCTGTCCGTGGTTCTGAATTAAGGCAAATATAGGGCCAAGATAAATGTTTGGCCAATAAATAATGGTCATAAGAGAAATAATGAAGCTTCAATGGTACAGACATTGCTGCCAGATATAGATCTTCACCTTTCCAAGTCAAGGGCAGTAGCTTCCAATGGTTGAAGACATGGAGCTAGCTCTGCAAAGCCAACGCTCATCTGCTCGGGAAATAAATTGCAGATGAGTGATTTCTGAGGCTTTGCACTGAAATCCATCACTTAGATGGGGGAGGGCAAGGTCACCTTGACACTGATTGAAACCGCTTTTTTAAAAAGATGAATTGTTTAAATGTAAAGATTGTGGTTGTGGAAATGTTGCATAATGCGTGGCCATGCTAATATCACCCAGCAAGCTCTATTAGCTCTGTGGTCGATTGTTAAATGATTGGACAAGACAGAGACACTCTGCAATGCTTCAGCTGAAATAGTCCAATGACTAACTTCACTGCCACATTCGGAGAAATATCTTCATCTCTCTGCATATACAGAAGCTTGTAAGTCATTGAATATGAATAATGTATCACACACTTGACCAATTAAGAGATCACTGGACGAATGAATGAAAGCTTTGGTTTCAGGGTGCTCCTTTAATCCGGTGGCCCAGGTCTAAGTGATAGAACTTGGAGAACACAGCCCACATAAAGCATGCATAAAACATGTACATGGCCATATAACCCTGGGTGAAATGGTTCGGTGAAAACAGCGGCAGCAGATGAATGAGGAGGGCTCAGGTGGTCGCGGTGAAATACCGGCATTCAAATGTGACAGGGAAAGATATGAGGGAGAGATTCATCACCTGTCGTTGGTGGAAAAGGTTGAGAGCATGATGGCCTTCATGTTAGCGGGCTCATCTTTTCACCTGTCCATTCCTCTCTGCATAACGAATGACAGGGGGAGGGTCCCCTGTTGGGTCTTCAAGGATGTTCTGAAGATATTAAGCCTGTGACACATTACAAGGACGGCAAGACAAGAGAAGACTTTTACTTCTTTGTTCATTGGTGGCATGGATGAATGGATAGACTGGCCTTTGAGCGATAACAATGATCTCAATATTCACATGACTATACTTTATTTTCTTCTCTTTAATGATGCTTAATTTAATGCTTCCTACAACTAAATTATCTGAAATTATCCTAAGGCAATGGTTTCTAACTTTTTGGCTTGTGACCTCTTAAAACAAATTAATGTGTTGGTATGAGTTGTGAACAGTTAGCAAAGAGTAATTTCCCTTCTCAGGTTATTTTATTTAAATCATTTATAGATGCCAGAGGAGGTAAAATTGTGAAGTTATTCACAAGAAGATAAAAAAATTGGAAAAAATATACATAGCCTTGTTGCAGAAATATATTTGTTCTGCTTTTCTACCCTGTTACTCAATTTGTGACCACTGAGATTCATCTTGTGACCTTTTTGGGGCCCCCAACCCTTAAGTTGGGAGACACTTTCTTAAGAGATAGTTGGCTAATACATGTAAGTGGTAAATATGCACCATTTTAGTGCAATGTTAAAGCTGCAGAATTGGAGCAAATATGATTTTAAAAAAAAAGTGATTTTTATAAAACGGTCACTATATCCTGACAATAGTGCATGAGACAGGTAATCTGAAAAAAAATCATGTGCCTCTGTGTCCTCCGGTGTCCTCTGGTCCGGTGTCCTCCGGTGCTCCTAATGGCATCTGCAAGATTTCACAGACCGGAGGAAAACAACCAATCTTGAGCCAAGCTGGAGCCTGCCGTCTCTGAGCAGCTGTCAGTCACTTGCGGCAGCCATGTTGAGATCAGTTGAGGAAATACCAAGCACCGCTCACCAGCCGGAGCAAACTTTCTCATTTTACAGCTAAACGGTACACTACAAGATGTTTTCTGAAAATATTTGAGGCGAGAAATAGGCATTACAGTAACAGAATATTGATTCATATTTGATCAGCGCTGCCTAGTTTGACCGTTTGATTGGAGTTTGCGAGTGATTGACAGCTGCCTCCGTTGAATGAACAGCCAATAGGAATGCTCTCTCTCTGAAATGACCTGTGATTGGCCAATGGTCTAGATTTTTTAAAGCCTGAAAACAGAGCCATGAGGAGGTGCAGAAGTCTAGTTTTCTCTCAGAGCACTTGAATTACAATATGCTGAAAGGTTATTGTAGATTCTTTGCTCAATGATGCCAAAAACATTCTGCCTACTGAAGCTTTAAGTAATGATCTTTCGTTAATATAATATAATCTTAATATAATCATAGTGAAAAATATATATTTTTTGCAGTTTTTTCATTACCAGTGTTTGAAGCAAAGTACCTGACACCTATTTTTTTGCATTAGAACTCAATATAGAGACAGGAAATGTTGGCTGACAGACTAGATGGCACGTAACAAAAGTGCCGTGCCAAATTCAAACTAAAGATGTCACATTTACTCAGTGCTGTCAGGTCACATCGCTTTAACCTTTGGATTTTTGAGCACCTCCTGGCAACTGTATGTGTAAATGAGTAGAAAAAAACGTGTGAAGGATGTTTCTGAAATGTCAGTTCCTCTGACTGTTAAATTCTTGCTTCTCTTCGGATCCCCAATTTCTTTGAAAAACACAACACATTTGTTAATTTCCAATTTTCATTCATTTATCTCAAACATTAAAATGCCTCCAGAGAATTTCTGCACCATATACAGTATTTATATGCTGTAGCTCCATCCTGCTAATGCCCTAATGACCCCCACAGGGAACTCCTCTTGTTTCGTTCGTCCACAGTGAGGTCAGATGTCAGGGTCAGCTCGAGAGCCGCCTCCCTGGAGGTTGTAAGCTTAATACATCCATGGGCGAAAGGGGATTCTCTCTCTATTATTTAAGCATGCTTCAGCTGAATGGCTTGAACTCTCCCTCGCTTGAATGGTGGTCTTCCACTATAGCACTGAGTGGCAACACTTATGGCACACATGCGGGATAAGATTGCATCAGCTGCTGCCTGACTGAATGCCCCTCGCGCCCCTTGGGGTGTTTTGGATGGGAGAGTTCCCAGTTCGCCCACGCAGAGGCAAAGAGGTGAGGCCTATAGGGAAGGTTGTCGAGCTCCATCCATCAGAGGAGAACACCTTGGCACAAGGTCCTCCATCCTGACTTGCCCTGAGCGTCCTTTCCTGAATGTTTAGACCAACTTACCTATTGTTTGTCTCTGTGAAGCTGATTAGAAAGTATAATAGCTTGAAGCTCTGCTGTGAAGTGTTAAATGTGCACTGACAAGGAATAATGTCACTTGATTTCTTCAGAGTACCAAAATAGAGATGGCATGACAACATATTGCATGTGTAGTGTGTCAATATAGACTCAGTTACTCCATTATGATCTCTTTAACAGCCATATTAAGACAATTACATAGACAGCCTTCTATCACCTGAAGAATATAGCAAGAATTAGAGGACTGATGTCTCAGCAGGATTTGGAAAAACTAGTCCATGCATTTATCTTCGGCCGACTTGACTACTGTAACGGCATCTTTACTGGTCTTCCTGAAAAATCGATCAGACAGCTGCAGCTGATTCAGAACGCTGCTGCTAGAGTCCTCACTAAGACCAAGAGAGTGGATCATATCAGTCCAATTCTGAGGTCTCTACACTGGCTCCCTGTCTCTCAGAGAATTGATTTCAAAATACTGCTGCTGGTTTACAAAGCACTAAATGGTTTAGGGCCAAAATATATTTCTGATCATGATCTTATAATGATCTTATATACTGCACTAGAGCTTTTACTCTTGTGTGTTATATTATATTTTATTTTAAATAAAGCTGCCTTGCCTTGCCTTGCCTTTGACTCATTTTCAGGTTCATACTTGTATTTTGTGTTTCTACTAGAACATGTTTACATGCTGTAATGTTAAAAAAAACCCTTTATTTTCCTCATACTGTCTGTCTGAATATGCCTGTATTTACCCTCTGTCTGAAATGCTCCGTTTTAGCGCATTTTGATGGAATTATAACGGAATTGCAACAGAATTGTGTTGCTTGGCAACAGCTTGGGTCCATATGTACTTCCTGTCAGCTGATGACATTCACATACACTGCAACAGGAAATAAACTGGGACACATATAGAATGTTTGTGTTTAAAATTGTGTCAAGGGTCTAAATATTGTATATTCGTGACATCACAAATGGACAGAGTTTTTGAATACGGGCTGTGTGTGTTTCTCTATGGATTGAGTGTTTTGATACTTTCACAGTATTTATATAGGACTTAAGCCTGCTTTATAATAAAAAAAACATGAAAATCTCACTTTTTTATAATATGGGACCTTTAAAAGATGTGAATTGCTGTGATTTAAAAGACATTTTTGTCTCCTGTGAAGAAGTTGAAAAGACATAAGCCTCCTCCATGGTTTTTAGTTGTGGCAGAAAACATCGTGTTTTTTTCCCCTTCATACTGTAATGGAAGTGCCGTCATCATCATCATGACAGTCATGCTGTGCATTCATCTTGGGCAGCTTTTGGAGACTCCAAATCAGCTGCGAGCCCATGTTGTGCGTCATTGCGCAGCGGCGCGTCCAGCTCATAGTGGTTAATGGGAATCCGCTGACGGAGCACTACCAGTTGTTTGTGCGGGCATATGTGTGCGCGGATCAGCAGGTAGCTTGTCTTTAACAAAACCTGGATGGAAGTCACGGTTTCGATCTGACGGGGAAAATCTGACGGAACAGGACTCTTCTTATCTGCAGGATGCGCTGACATTATATGTCATGCACACGGCGATCGGCAGTTACAGGTAAAGTTGTGATTTTAACTTTATTACCCTGGATGTTTTTTTTTTGTTTAAATGGTTTAAATGGCATCTGTTCGTGTTTGCTACGCCTCAGATTTTTGGAGACGCTTGTTGTCATTTGGTGCGTCTTTTTTTATTCTCACTAGCGCGCCTTTGAATGGAGGGTGTTACAAGCTGGATGCAAAAGTCCACCCACGATTTTAAACTTTGAAGTATGGAGTGATGGGAAAATATCCCCCAAAATATGTAAAAATGTGCATGCGTAGCCAACAATTTCTCGGTGTTACCTAACAGCCAAATACATGTGTGTGTGTCCATGCAGCACACTCTCTCCTAAAATCTGCTGCTTTCAATTAATTCTGTGAGCTGTTGGTGCACCAGAGCATAGATGAGGCTCTTTCTTGATGTGAATGAGGGTTAGAAGGTTAACAAGTCTTTGCTTAGCCACTTAATCATTGATTGATTTTCCCCCTAGGGCCATTTTTTTTTGGAGATATGTGGAGCAACATTCAAGTATTCCAGCTGCTCATCAAAGCAACCCTTTAATTGGGCACAGGGGTGATTTCAAGGTTGACAGTGACATGAAGGTGAAGGTCAGGAATGTAATGTAATAGAGAGCCGTGATGCAGCCAGATGTGTGTGTGTGTTACTGGGAGACATAAATGCAGATTTTTATCAGGGTTAAACTCTACACAGCCTGTAGACATCTACGAGCCAGTATTAGATAGTTCTTATCAATGGTGATGTCTACTTTGGCCAATCTTTACCCAGCGGCTCTGCATCAGATAAACACAGTTAAGCTGTCAAGTCAACAGACGAATGCTCCCGGCCATGCATATACGATTCCACTGTGATAAAAACTAATTAAAACCACGCTAATGCTCCATCGTGATGAGTTTTCCCGAGTCCTCCTCTAATTTTCTCAAACTATATTTACCACAAGGATAATGCCTGTAATCAGCGGAAATAAGCACAGATTGTAAAGGCACACTTAATTGGTGCAGATTTCTGTTCACTCATTGGGTATAAAGTGCCAGCTGCCTTTTTAGATTTAGCTCTCACAGCGCAGGCCGGCCGACACAAGAAGGGGAGAGATTTACATAAATAGTAGAGATAATATGGAAAGGCTCTCTGTTATCATCAAAACTCCAGAGCTGGGGCCGAGCATTTTCTTTCCCTCTCAACATGGACAACATGGAAAGCAACAAATTCAAGTACTGGAGTGGTTGTGCCTTATTGGATATTTGACAGCATTGTCTTCGTTTTTCAGTTTTCTCTCTCTGTATTGATTTTTCTACCTCTCTGTTTGCTTCTTTTACCTGCTTATCGACTGCTTTCTGTGGTCTCGTAGCCTTGTGTGACCGGAATGGGCGGCTGGGGATTCATTTGGAGCACATCCGTTATAGGTGCAGACCTTATGACCCCGCTTTTTGGTTCTGTTTTATTCATCAGTTCAAAGCAACATTTTAGACTACACCAGGTTTGTTTGCAGCACAGGTGCATCGTGGCAGCGGTTGCGTCACTCTTGTTTTCATCTCATGGGATTTCGCCTCGGCTCAGTGGCACAGAGTGTCATGTGTCATCGGTAATATAATCTGATGGCCTATGTCCTTCTGGTATTGTCCGTTCTCGAGCTGTCACAGTGTCCAGATGTGTCTTCAGATCAACTGGTGTCCCTCAGGCTTCTCTGTTTTCAAGGATGACATGTGATTACATGTGAAATGTGGCCAAAGCCCAGAGGTGTGGTTTTGATGGACCAGAAGCTCTCAAGTAGTTACACTCTCACAGAGTAGTGAATTGAATGAGTCCAGTGTATCTTCATTTGTCAGAATTTCTTGACATATTGGTCAATATACTTATTCCCTTTCTAGCAGAAACAACATCCTCAATGATCCTCTCCTAGATTAGGTTTATGTTATGGATAAATCAAGTTTTGTCCATCATTTTGGTGTGGTGGGCAGCTCTAAATACTACAATACCCATGAGCCTTTGGCCGTTGTTGCTATGAAGAAAAAGCCAGATACAGAGGCATATAGAGAATTGTTGTTGCAGTTGGGAATTCATCCAACATTGATCGAATCCAAAAGTGAATTAACTTTATCTGTGGATTGTTATCGTTGTCTCAACAGTATAATCTGTAGCTCCAGCTCGCCGTTAGCAGCACACATAAATGAATATGCCCGTTTCACAGCAGCCATTTTGACATGTAATTGCAGGGTAAACTGCAGGTGTAATTGATAAAATGAGTTATGGTCCCATTCTATTTAGTATTACAGTCATTCCAGTGAGCAGCATGCACAATACCAGGGCCCTGGCCCATCTTAATGGAACAGGGGCCATAATTAATGTTATCAATTACACCTGTGTTTCCTCTGCAATGAAATGTGAAGATGCTGTGAAAAGGGGCTGTTTTCGGGTATGCTCGGAGATGGGATATTTCTCACCGAAACTACCACTCTCGCGGTGCATGTGAAGTTTTTAGGTACCTTTTGACATTTTAATCAAAGAATTAGATATTTTCTAACATATGTTAATCTTTTGTCCTGATGGTTAAACGGGGAGAGTTTCACAGTCCACCCAAAGCTGTGGAAGTGCTTCAACTGTGATGTAAAATGAATGGGACTTTCACTTCTTGAACCTAGGGGACTCAAAATACCTGATTGCAACTCTATAACAGTTATTTAGCGTAGACTGTGTATAAGAAGTAGACATATAGTCACTGTGACGTCACCCGTTGGTTTGTGGACTGCCGTTTTGAAGCCTCGAGTTCAGCATTTTGGCTGTCACCATCTTGGTTTTTTGCAACCAGAAGTGACACGAGAGGGTGGAGCTAAGTACAACTGAATGCTGAATAAGACATTTTAAGGTGACCAAAAATGTTATAATTAACTTTAATGAACTGAAAACACACTGTGAAAGTGTTAAAGTTGTAAGACGAAAACAAGGACAACACCATGGTAGTGACCTGTCAATCACAAGGTAGCCACGCCCTAGAGCGTACCCTGCTTTATGGTCTATTTGACTCTAAATGGGACCATAATTTACTAAATGAACATCATTCTGTATTGAAGAAGACTTGAAACTAGCGATTGAGACCATAAACTCATGTTTACAATGTTTACTGAGGTAATAAATCAAGAGAGAAGTAGGCTCATTTTCTCATAGACTTCTATACAATCAGACTTCTTTTTGCAACCAGAGGAGTCGCCCCCTGCTGGCTGTTAGAAAGAATGCAAGTTTAAGGCACTTCAGCATTGGCTTCACATCTCAGACCTGTTGTTAATTAGTGAGCTTTTTTATGTGGACCTTTGGACGGAGCCAGGCTAGCGGTTTCCACTGTTTACAGTCTTTGTGCTGAGCTAACCTGCTCCTGGCTGTAGCTTCATATTTACCATACGAACATGAGAGTGGTAACGTTTTTCTAATCTAACTCTTGAAGGTGAAATTCCCCAAATTTGTAACTCTTCCTTTAAACACAATCCCTACTTCAACATTATAACTTTCATTTTTATGGCTTTTCCATCTCCTCTGATTCCTCCTCCTCATCATCCTCACCACTGCTGTAATTGCACGCCTGCAGATTTCCTCCCCATACAGTATGTTTGAGCGGCAACACTGCTGACTCATCCCAATAATAATGCAGAGTGATGGACACTAGAGACCTGTCTGAGATGATGAGAAGTAGAAGTCACTCAGAGCCTGAATCGAGACTTCTGAACCGGCAGATGAAACAGGGGAGGAGAGATGAAGTCCATAGAGTCCTTAATGTTTCTGTGAGACATTGCTTTGGTGCGTTTGAAGGAGAGAACGAGACCGAGCAAGGAAGAAAGTGAGACTGAGAGGGTCTCTGTTGGGAGGAGTACACAGAGTAAAGTCACTTTTATATAATAAGAGATGTTGGTTAGACTGTTGCAAGAACCTTAACGACTTTACGTTGACAACCTCACTCAGATCCTGCGATAAAAGAGATGAAGTTATTACTCCATTTCTCTGTTCCATCACTCTCACATTACTCATTCTTTAAAGGCTGTTTTTACTTGTTGAATCTCTGAAATAAGGGAACTGGACTGAAGTTTGAGTGCGAGGAAGAATGCTTTCATACTGTGTGCGTACGGAGCATAGCCTACTGGCTGAAATGGTATCAGACTCATATATTTCTATTTATAGGTTCTTCTTGGAGGAGCTAACGCCGTTAGGGCAGAGATCACGCTGCTAGGGCCATAAATTAAATGACTGATGCTGGTTGATGAGACAAGATAATAATGTGCTCAAAATATATCCCAATCAATCACTTGCTAAAGTAGCCTATGGCCCCTACGAGAGCATTGCTGTCCAATTGGTACTCCGTATTCCCTGAGTTGAGATATCAAAATCAGTATTATAACAGTTCAACAGACATTTGTGAAACACTGGACTGAAGGTGACAAAAAGGGCAATGAAAAACATGTAGCCAGGAAATTGGCACAACACAATTTCCTAATAAGTAGCTATAGAGTGCTGCAGGAATGAGTCATAAAAAACGGACATTAGTTGATATTTTAGCACTTCCAGTTCCCTCGTCTCAAAGTCAAAGGGTTGTTAGTTAGATGCCTGAAATAAGGTCTGTGGTTAACACAAGCTGAAGAGATTTTAAAGTTTTGTTCTACGATATAAAATATGTGAATTTTGAAGCCTTTATGTGTCATAAAAAGGCGGTTGCTAATAAGTGGGTAAATGAGACTACGAACCGTCACCACGTTGAATACTAATCCGCCTATACAGCCTCTTATAGCTTTTTAATTCTGGTGATTGCATTTTACGCTTGAAAAATCATAAAAGTGGTGTTCATTATCTCGCTGAACAAAACGTGTTATAATCGTCTTGAGATAACTTCTGTTGTGATTTGACGCTATACAAAAATAAATTGAATTGAATTAATCATTAAATGTTTGTTTGCCACAGAGTTTATTTTCTGCAGTAATCCAAAACCCAAGGGAAAAAAATCCCACTGGCTTTTTGTTGAAGGAACCAGGGCAATGCTAACTTCCTGATTGGCCTACTAGAATATGCAATCCCCGGAGCATGTGTACATGTATATGCATGTATATGTGTGTATATTTATTTATTTATTTTTAATTTTTTAATTTAATTTTTGTTTTTAATTTTTATTTTTAATTATTATTTTTTTTAAGTATTTTAATTTTCTTTAGTAGTAAAACTAATGAGTGATCCACACTCCAGACCAGGTAATGCATCATGAAGTTGTTTGCCAACCACCATAAAACAACCAACGAAGAAGAAGAAGATTGACATTCATCACACCTGTCCCTTTCCAGCTGTGTAAAGGCTTATTATTACAGCTATGCAGCACTGGTACTACTCACCTCCAGTAAAGTAGTTAGTGTATATATTATGTAGCTAACAGTAAATGAAGGAACAAGGCAGCTTTTTTTGGACATAACCATGGTTTGGGGTTGACCTACAGAATTCGGTAAGTCTCTGAAAAAGTTGTTTTTCGCATGTTAGATAACGTTAGCTGACTAGCTAGGAGGCCGACTTAAATTTGTAAAAAAAAAATGTCAGCTAATAAATGCAGCTGCATCACATGTGGCATGCTAACATGTCATTACTAGCCTTTAGCTTGTACAAGATATGTAAACAAATGAATACATTGCTTACATTGTGTAACAGGACAGTGGTTGCTAGCTAACCAGATACCATTATCTATAATGTTAGCTAGCTACCTGTTGTAGTGGCTTTAGTACCAAGCCCACAGGAAGTGCGCCGGTCGACGATCCGGACTTTCGTAGTGGCCAAACGGCGGTACTGCAACTTCCGTGACCATTCACGTGATGCCGTTGCGCCCAAAAAGACTTTTTCCCATAGACTTACATTGGGAAAGAGACTTTAAAAATGAAGTTTTTAAAGTTGTAAAATGCACTAATAGCTGAATCCAGAGTTATTTCCCTTCCTCCGTTCATATGAGTGAGACCCAGACCGAGGCTGGAGCACAAGCCGCGGCGACGGCGTGACGTTGGGACCCTGTGACCGAGTCATGTGATCGAGCGGACGCTACTGCGCATGTCCCAGTTGCCCAAGATCCGCCAAAATCCGGGTACTTTTCGAGCCATTTAGGCTTCATGCGCCAATGAGGAACTCTCATAGGAATGACCAGGGCCCCGCCGCCTTCAACGCTGTATCCAGTTCTTTTAATACATCCATGTTTAGTACCCGATGGTTACACTTAAGGCACCTAGCAAACATTATCCATGCAGGAAATGCTTTTTTGTGTTGACATTTTGTCTCGCGTTTCATCAAAATCATGAAATATACAATAAAAAAAAGCCTTTCCTGCATGAAAAGCCACTACAACTAGAAAAAGAAAATGATTTACCTCATAAATATGGTGTCTGTTTAGCTAGCCATCACTGTCCTGTTAACAATAGCAAGAGTAAACAATGTAGTATGCTCACATATTTTGAGAAGGGATGATAATAACTGTGGGAAAGGGTGAATTTGGGTACGGACTACTAGCACCTCCGAGGCCACAAAGGTTGACATATTGATGTGACTCATTCGGTATGCCTAGAATAAGTACCTTGAAGAGCAACAAAGGAGAGAAAAGCCAGAGAATTAGATGAAGTGACTCAGTTCTGCCTGACACATCTTTTTATATTCGCTACTGCCCTTTTCAAGTCGGCTTAAAATCAAATTGCCAGAGTCACAGCTGAAAGACAAGCTTCACTACAGAGGGCTGTTACCCATCCTCCCACGTTGGAGTGTCCGTCATCATCATGATGGACACTGAACTCGGGCTGATGCCACAACAGATGTAACATGGGCTGAAGACTGGAGATATCTGTGCGTTAGATGGAGCTCTGTCTAACCTGGGGGCGCTGATAAATCATGGTCTCATCTCCTAAAATAACAAGTAAGCATTTTGAAGATTAGAGTTAAAACATCAACAGACAGCTTTTTATGTCTACGGTTTTGCATCCGTTTGTGTGCAAGTGTGTTGTAGTCTACTGTAATAAGGCCACAAAGGCTTGTCTGAAATCTGTGCATAATTTATTTACTTTATTCATAGATCAAAATGTTATCCGCAGACAATGACAGATGAATTCAATTACATCTGATGGTGACAAAAACAAAAAAGACATTATTATGTATTTTTCCCATTTAATGTCCATCAGACTCACTGAGTAACTGGGGCAAACACAGACAAGGACACAAACAATCTCATGTCTAATCATTTTTATGATGGAAGTCACAAACTTTTTTATAAGAGGAGCTTTGATGTGAATTTTGTAGGGCTGTCAGTTGATTAAAATTAATTTAATATAATTTATTAAAATAATTGAATCCCCATTAATGGCCTAATTGCCCATAGTTAATAACATTTTTTATCTGTTCAAAATGTACCTTAAAGGGAGATTTGTCAAATATTTAATACTCTTATCAACATGGGAGTGGGCCAATATGCTGCTTTATGCAAATGTTTGTATATATTTATTATTGGAAATCAATTAACAACACAAAACAATGGCAAATATTGTCCAGAAACCCTCACAGGTACTACATTTAGCATAACACAATTGCTCAAATCATAACATGGCAAACTGCAGCCCAACAGGCAACAACAGCTGTCAGTGTGCTGACTTGACTATGACTTGCCCCAAACTGCATGTGATTACCATAAAGTGGGCATGTCTGTAAAGGGGAGACTCGTGGGTACCCAGAGAACCCATTTTCCTTCACATATCTTGAGGTCAGAGGTCAAGGGATACTTTTCTCGCCAATTTTAGCTCAAGATTGGAGCGTTATTTAGCCTCCTTTGCGACTAGTATCTTCTCTGTAGCTTTAAAACTGAGCCCGCTACAACTTATAAATCACAAGTTGCGTTAATGCATTAAAAAAATGAGTAGCGTTAAAACAAAATTTGCATTAATGCATTATTATGGCATTAGCTTTGACAGCCATATAGATTTTCTCATTATTTTGTCTCCCCAGTTACACACAGAGTCCAGGACTCTGGCTGTTTACAAGTCTGTTGCATCTCTGCTAATTTGAGTATTTTCTCATATGCAGTTAAGTTTTCCTTTTCTTGCACTTGAGTAAAAGCTCATTTGGATCAATATGTAATGGGTGATGCAGCCATCTACGCACTGGAGCGTGCAAATTGCCTTTTTGCAGGATGCTTTCCACTGCAGCAGATTAAAATAATCCACATTGCCTGCTATACGTATCACTTTACACCCTGAATAATGCGTCTTTTTTTAATCAGGTGATTTGTATTTTGACTCTCACACCACTGTTTTACACTAGGAATCTTTTGCTCTATCCTCTTGACAGCCCTTCATAAAATATAAAGCAATATCAGATGCAGTCAAGCATTTGCACCGAATGATCAGTTGGAGTGTTAAAAGGTTATCCCTAATGCCCTGAATTGTCCTCCAGGTTATGTGCTGTAATGTACTGCCTGAATTGCTTCCATGCGAGTGGGCGTCATTCAGACCTTTTAATGCATTACCAGGCTGCATGTATAATCATTTATAATGGCAGCCCACAGTGGGGGGTCCACGCATAAAGTGCTGGGGAAGACGAACAGAATGTCTAATGCATGTAATTGAAGTATTTAACATACAAAGTAGCACCTTGTAATTAATATCTGCTGGAGCAGGAACAAATGTGAATATGTTTTATATCTAAATATGCTTTTAAATATGCTGAAAATACATTCCCACTTATTCCCCTAACTCTGCTGCTCACTGAGTGCGTTTGAGTTTATGCAGTCTCAAGTGCATCAGTGCAAATGTAACACTTTTATATTTGGTGTTCAAAATCCTTCAGTGAGTTTAAAGCACTCAGAAGTGGTGCACCTTGGGTGGAAATGGAGCACACTCAGTCATTTGCTCAGTTTTTCTGTGATTGACAGGTCAGCGAGGACAAGATGGACGCGGTGGAAATATGATGATTAACCTTCTTGCTAATGTGCAGCGTTGCAAAAAATTGCTTTAGCAGTAGGTGTGAATTTGAGTGGAGTTTTACATGTTGGTAAAAAAGGGATTATTACTCATTTAGCTACCACACACAGCTCGTACTATCGGGCTGCTTCCTCGCATGAACGACGTGGATTTTGATTTTATGTTAAAGTGATAGTTTGGAAGTTTTGAAGTGGAGTTGTATGAGGTACTTTTTTAAAGTAGGTGTATTACTGAAAGTAGATGACGGGTCTGTCTGATGGCAAGATAAAGCGCTGGAAATACTTTAAATATTACGTACACTTAAATGGAAATCGTTGTGTTTTTTAGGTGGGCCTTTCTTTTAGGTGGCTGAAATCCGTTTTTCTGCCGTCCTCCTGTCTGCTTCTCCAAATTGGGGGCACACCGACTGTCATCTACTGTAAGTAATACACCTACTCTGGATAAGTACCTCATACAACCCCACTTCAAAACACCCAAACTACTGCGTCCCTTTAAGCTCTCACAAGGGGAAAATAAAGTGAAGTTAAATTCATTGTGACATTTGGTATGATTTGTAATTTGAATCAAACCTAAAATGAAAATTCATACATTGACAGGCCAATCTAAGAAATGCAGGTAGTTTTAAAACAATTGTCCACACATTATAATGGTAATTTAAATCCCAATTTAACAAGGTTTCCTATAGTGGCCTGGGTTTTTTTAGACTCCATCTCTCTTCCATCATCATCTCCTGTCTGCTCTTCACTGTCTCATATCTGTACCTGTAATAAAGTTAGAATACATAAAATACTCCAAGGTGACTTGTACATGTAGGATTTATTATTGCAGGATTATTCAAAGAATATATAAGTATAATTTCAATGAATAAATGTATGCTGAATTTAGACCGCATGCATTATTTACATCAGTGATTCCCAACCTTTTTCCTTTTTCCTTCCCTTTTCTATCATTGAGTAAACTGACGACCCCTGACTAAGTGACATGTTTTATGGATATTTTATATTATAGTCAATGCATATAAAAAACAGTACAATAAACCCCAAATAGTGAACACAATAACTGCAGGAAGTTTGTGTAAAACGAGCGATTTGGATGGATTTGTAGCAGATTATTTCCTGTGAATATTGCGTAAGAGATGAAATTCAGTGTTTTCCTTCTCCCTGACGCTTTGCCATCGTTCTATTAGCTCTTTGGTTGTTTTAACTGCGTACTTTTCTAATGCAGGACGAGGCTGTTTAGCAGAGAGGGAACACTCTGTGAGTCAGGTCTTCACCGTGCCCTTATCCTGTTTATATCTTAAATAATAATCCAAACTTTAAATATAACCATTGAATTTAGTTTTCCTCACAGAAATGAATGAAATGCTGAGATATAGGCCAACTGTATATTTTTAAAAAACTTTTCTTCCACCTCTTAAAATCAAGAAAGCCTTGCAACCCCTCCCTGAAGCTTTGGCAACCCCTAGTGGGGGTCAGGCCATCCATTTTGGGAACCAGTGATTAACATAATACATTGCTGTTGAATGAGCTATTCAGCAGTGAGTGAAAACATTCCTGCACTTCTTCGGGGACCTTCGTGTCTTTAATTGCAGTCCGTTTGACTGTGACAAAGTCGGCAGCAAAGGCACAAACAGAAAATTGCTCAGTATGCAGATAAGTCCTAATTGTAGCTGTGTGCGGTGTGTTTCGGTTGACGGGTGGTTGCTTGGCTACCAAAGCTGTAGCTTGTGCAGAGTTTTAGCACTGAGACTTAATGTCAGGAAATCTAGTTCTGACTACATATCTGTAAAATAAATATTGCATATCTGTCCAAAGCGGCTTAGCTTACTTGCATGATTACGTAAAGACATTATAGACATGGTGGTTAAGTCCATTGTCAGCTGTACTGTTAACTTTAGCCGTGATAATGCCATGTCTTATACAGAACCACACACTGCGTGTTATGTAACCAAAATCTGCAGCCAAAGAGGTAACGTCACCACCAACAGTTGGGTCTTACTGTATTTCAAGCCTGCACCACTGTAAAGTCACTTTTAACACCGCAGCCACAGAAGTTCGCTTTCAACTTTTCATTAAATATTTCCGCAGCCCAGCTTGCCGTCCACATTAGTCGGGTCTCAGTGGTTAAGTCATTCAGGTCTCTGAAGGTTTTCTGTCTGCTTTCATCTTAAAAGGGGCATGAGAAAGAGAGAGACAGAGAGAGAGACAGGGAGAGCATGGAGATATAGGAGACAAGATGACTCTCTTTGAAGGAAACCGCAATATGCTTTATTACTTTTTGAGCCTACAGTGCCAGACTGTAAGTCAGTAACTAGAGGTCATTGTGCCGTTGAGAGAATGTCCCTCAGGCATGTCAGCGGCGAAACTTGCTATCGTGTGATTTAGAAATACGGCTAGAAAAAAATGTCACATTTCAGTTTCATTTCAGAACATGTGAAAGATAACCAAGGGGCACTGATAAACCAGTGCTATCCGCCTGATAGATATCATCAATATTTGTGGAACTGTGGACTGAAAAGATAAAAATAGGAAAAGGTGGCGCAGGCCATCTGTGATGTGTGCCAACGGATTCAGTTTGAAAAGTACCTCCTGAAAAAGCAAGATGTAGGAGTCACTGGATCAGCACAAGTACTCTCTAACATCCTTGCTGAGATGCGTTTCAAAGGAAATAAAAATCCATATTTTCTGGAACTACTATCTTACATATCTCTAAATTGCATGTTGTTGTTCTTTGTGTGCTTTTGTCGCAGATAAACTCCACCTGGCGTCTCCACTCCTTCGGCAGCTATGGCTCTCTTCGCATCTGGAGGGACCGTGTTCACCATCCTCCTCATTAGCAGGTAAGACGGCGTGCAGAAACACAACCGCTGGGATCTGCAGCCGCAAAGTTATCTTAGCAGGCAGGGAGCATTATCAAGTCATGTCAGATTCTAATTTGTAACAAACGCTTTGTATGTGGCGAGCTGACGAGGAGATAGAGAGCTACACGGTTGTATTGTTTTCTTGTGAGCCATCAATACTCAATAACAGCTCCCCACGCAACAGACAAGACACTCCATCGCCACGTTCATGGCGCTGCTGAGCAGAGCAGATGAAGCAGGATCCGGCACCACATGTATCAGTCATTGCATACAATTGGTGTTATAATCCCTGCAGAGGTCACACGGAGAGAATGATGGGATGTTTCGGTGCACATTTGTCTGTTACCGTGAAGAGAAGCCTCTCCTCTTCTTTACAGTTTATTTTCAAAGCACAGAATGCACTTTGCACATTTTCGATAAGGCGAGCCCTCCGGGTCTCGCCGAATCCTGCAATAAGATATTCTCTGTATAGTGCAGCGCTTTTCTTTGCACAATCAGCTCTGGGATTAATGCGCTGTAGCAGGTTGCCTGCCACACTAGTGTGCATGCTTTTAGTGTAAACGCTATACTTTGACTATTCCAGCATGAAATGGATTAATTTCATGAATCTGGGAGCTTTTCAAAGATCCCAGCAGATTACGATCATTGTTGTGTTTGAGTGATTTGTCTTCTGCATGTGTAATGACCCTGTATGTCGCTGCTCTGTGGACGTCAAAACACTGATGCATGTCAGGCAGCTTTAAGAATATACGCTTGTACAAGTCATCTCTGTTCTTTAATAATCCATGAAAAAAAGGATATTTTATTGTGAAAATATAACTTAAACCCTCATCCTACCGACATATTTAACACACAAGGACAACGTATCCTCATGCAACGGTTCTTATATCTTTTTTTATGTGTTCTCCTTCGCATGTCCAGCAACACGTGTCAATTTCCGAATGCTACATGTATGCAGTCTTTTCAAAATAAACTTCCTTCTTCACAGGAAATGTTAGCTTCAGGCAACAAAACTACTTAGTTAGGTTTAGGAAAAGATCGTGGTTTGGGTTAAAATAACTCCGGAAGTTGCGTAACTTAAGTACGGAAGTTACTCGACAAATCAATCAACGTTGACGTCTGGTTTCACGCGGGGTAGGAACAGCGGTCTCCTGGGCGAAAGTCCAGTGTTTCTTTCACCCACTCATCCACTTCGACCTCCTGCCTGAGTTTGTTGCTGTTTATACTTCCTGGTTCACGATCACATGGATTAAATATGCATTGATGTCATGTGATATATATACGAATTACAGTGCATTACTTTCGTAGGTATAGCTATGATCGGTGAATGAGAACACCTTGACAAGGACGACCGACTGGGGTCGACCCAAGAATAATCTACTGTAAGAAACAACCATCGTAGCAAAATGTTAATGTATTTTTTTTCTTCCTCTTATTTATGTAATAAATGTCATCTGAAGAAAAAAAAACATCATTATTATTATTTTAGGAATGTTACAGTTAATTTGCATATTGTGTAAACAGAAATAGACGGAGCACATGAGGAAATCTGTGTCTGCTGCATCTGCGTCTGTCTCTTTCACAATGACTGTGGCCCAACCCCCCCAGATAGTGTGTGATACTTTAAATTAGGACAATAGAAATAGAATAAGAGTAGAACGGGCATTGAACTGTTTGCAGTGGCCAGTTCAATAGAAGATGGCGATTGCTTTAAGTTGTTATGGTGACAACACACATCAGTGGGGCCGTAAATTGTGTCACACATTGTTGCTCCGTCTTAAAACCGGCAGCTGAGGTAGTCACAGAGCCGAATCGGAAACTGAATTGAGACGCAGCCGTCATTGGTGAATATATATACACACTAGACGCCAACACAGTTGTACACGTCAAGCTGGCATGAGTGAGTCCCGATGAGTTCGCGACCACATGTCAGTTTATATGGAAGTTCTTGGCAACGGCAGCAGTACATATAAATATGGCCACAGCTCTGACCTTCCTGGGTGCTTGGCATTTTTAAGAAACACTAATAATAATATAAAGTTGTTAAGAACAAATTAATTGACAATGTCATGAAAAGTTGGAGTGATAGAATAAAGCCTCTGTGAGATATGACAACAAAAGTATTCCTCTGGGGTCTGCGGGTACCCCGCTCAGGTTGAAATGTAATTGTAGCTGCCAATATTTGCACATTTTATTAAAGGTATACTGAGCAGCATTCTGCTGCTTGTAAACATAACGTCCTTGTTATCTCAACAAGACACCGACCACCGCATTTTTATTGAGTCTCTTATCGTTTATTCAGCTATGCTAATAACTCACTGACATTTTAAAGAATCATGACCTCATAAGTCTGCTCAGGTGCTGCAGATTTAATAACCACCTGATACGCACAAAGGTGCTAAACTTAAAAGATCTTCATGGGAAACCGAGACCCGGATCTGGCAAGGTACAAAGTTTTATTCAGTCTAATCTGTAGGTTCCCTTTGTAAGGGACTCTATCGCTATCAACACTGATGTACATCGATAATTCTGGATCGGGTCTAATTAATTATCTTTGGGTCTATTCAGAGTGAGTTGGGTCTGGCTCGTCCTCAGTTCCCTTGTAGTTAGCTTATCGTGCAGCTTTGTCTTGGGATGCTCAGCCGCTTTGGCTTGTGTTCCTGTGTGCAACTGGAAAATAGAACAACATCCTCTTCTGTGTCTCGGTGCAGCGACGTGCAACCCAACATAGAAAAAGGGGTGTTTTTGAAAATTCAAGTTACATCTAGTGACAAGTGACAGCTTTGACTTAGGGTTTGCATGCATGTATGTAGGACAGACTTTGACTCACACTATCATTTGTCCATAGACAATACTTGAAAGGAGAATTTTAGAATAATTTATGCTGTTTAAAGAGAAAATCCAGCTCAGTATGCCCTCTCATTTTCTCTTCAATTCCAGATTTATACATTATTGCCATACATGCGCCAATGTAATGAATCAAAATCTTTTGTTTTTATGGTCTGTTTCATTTAATCCTTGATAAACAAACTACACCTGTGTAATTTCACGAGGGAAAATTCCATTATTGCAAATGGTAAGAAACAACACAGTATGTAATTGATATGACCTCTGTGATATGATTCATCACGGCCTGCAGCCCATCAACAAACCCTGTCAGCAGGAGGTGCTCAGCTCCGAAGCCTTGATAGCTTTGGTGATATAATGAATAGGAAATACCGCTTGCCCTCTGCCAGCGGAATACAAATGCCCTACAATGATTTTTCACCAACATACATGGCCACATTATTGACCCAACAGCTTTATGAAGACGACCCATGACCTTGACATTGTTGAAACTGCCAGGAGTCTCACCGTACAGCGAACGAACGCTCATAAAGGGTCGTGAAAGTCTCACATTCATCCAGCAGCAAAAAAGACTCAACACGGACACAAACGGCCTGTTTGAACTCTGTAGAAAGATTGATGTCCTGCTTCATGTTGAGGGTTCAGTTTACCACCGATCCATAATGATACGTTGAGTGTCAAACCAGCCTCAGGTAAACCTCCTCCTCTCATGTTCCTGTGGCGCTCGGTGAGAAACCCTGGCAGCGCTGGAGCTTTGTTTTACTCTCTGAGTCAAAAGAACAAAGCAAGAAATCCGAGAGGATCACAGCTGAGCTTGTTATTTCAAATATATCATGTCATCGGAGGCAGTCAGCCATATAAAGTATTAACTTCTTGTTGACTAAACATTGCAATGGTGCAGACCACACATACTGTATGCTTTTAAAGTCATTTTATTTAGTTAGTTTTTTACGTGTTGATTCTTCTGCTCTGATTTTATCTGGATGTTTACATTGGTGTCTTTTGCGAGAGAGCTAAAAATCACAAAGAATAAAATGCAGGAAGAAATGAAAAGGATCAGAAAATAGAGATGCAGTCAACCGGCAATTTGAAAAATATTTATTTATTAAAAAAACACAGAACAATGAATGTGATTTTTCTGCGTTACTGTAGCTACACCCATTAAGATTTTTTGTTAAGTTGTTGCACACCTTGTATGCAGTTTACAGTTATAACGGTTGCAGATTTCCCGCTCTAAATTCGTAGTAATTTTTGAAACAATAGGTCCTTGATTTCAGACGGAAGCAAACGTAAGCAGGTTGCTCATTTGTTTCTGGCGACCGTTGATTTTGTCAGCTTAAATAGATTCGATCAGCAGGAGTTCGCATATCAAGCTCAAATTAGCTCCAGCAATTAAGCGAAAATACCTTCTCTTGGCTGACTTTTTAACGTTTCCATCTGACTTGTACTCAGTGTTGGGTGACTTATGTCACTGCCATTAAAAAGTAGCTCCTTACGTACATACAGTATGTCTTTGTTAAAACATCCACAGGGTAGAACAGGCATATTCGTGATTTTGTAACTATCTGCCTTCCTCTGCAAGTCATTTAGAAATCCACATTTACAAAACCCAGGCGGCAGCATCGAAGTGGTCAGGCTTGATTTCTCATTTAATCTCTCTCGATAGAGGCTTAACAATATAAAGTAACACCACAGTACTGCATATAGGAAGCAATGGTTTCATGGCACTGGTTACAGAAAGCATGGATACAATTTTCCTGAAGCCTATTACAGGCAGATTAAAGGCTTACAGTATGCTTTTCTTGCCTTTACTGGAGAGACATGACTTACTCCTGTATAGAAATCCACATCCTGTCAGCTTTTTTTTTTATTGATTGTCACAGCTGGAGAGATTAGTGTACCCCTATGCGCAGATAATTAGGTGACTGGATTGTCTCAAACCTGACAGCACAAAAGGGAACATGAGGAGAAATAATTGACTTGTGAGAACAATTTGTTTTTTCTAAAGGGGGAAATAAATAGTGTTTTGGCAGCACTTCTTAAAATGACTTTATCAGGTCTATGAAGAGTAGTTATGGTTGCTGATTAAAGGGGAATTTGGGATTTGGGGAAGTGTATTTTCAATATCAATTCAGAATCAGACAATGTCTCTACTGGGGCTGTGTATTGGCGAGAATCTGGCAATACGATACGTATCGTGATACAGGGGTTATACGATTAAATGTATCACAATATAGTGGGATATATTACGATACTGTAAGCACGGACCAGACTTCAGCTATCATATTCCTGACGGACCAGTGTAGGGGTGAGTTGCTACACACCTGATGCCAATCTACTACTAATGTCATGTTCAGATATATGAAGCATAGTAAAAGCATAGTGCAACATAAACTACTGTACAAAACACATAGAAATCAAAGCTTAAGTTACCATCAATGTGAGCCCTGTGCCTGTTTTCCGGAGACAAGGAGGTCATAGCGTGGTGTTATGTTTGTGAGTGACAAGCCCAGCGTGTTTTCTAACATCCAGTCTGCTGCGGAGCCTTGTTTGGTGGCGGTCAGAGCTGAAAATCCAGCCTCAAACTCCAACTGTCAAACTCCACCGACAGTGCACGCAGGTAATCCAGCATGAGAGCCGTTAGGTGCGGGCATCCCCTCTCTCTTTTGTACTCCATGTATGTTTGGGTTTTCGTGGCCCAGTATTAAACGACGCAAGGTCCGGTACCGGTCCCTGGCCTGGTTGTTAGGAACTCCTGGTATATAGAACACACTGCCATATGCATCAAATATTAAGAAATGTTGATTTTTTGTTGACTCAGAACAGGGGGATCTGCATTTGCATTCATCACAGTCCCTGTAACATCCATGGATGTATAAAAAGAACTGGATACAGCGTTGGAGGTGGGCTCATTTGTATGAGAGTTGCTCAGTGGCACATGAAGCCAAAATGGCTCGACTGCTGAGGGATAAAGTACCCGGATCATCCGGCAATCTTCCGCATCCATTTGGCCCATAGAGCAGGCACAGTAACGTTTCCTTTAACTCCGCCTCCCAGCCGTCGCTCCAGCCTCAGATTGGATCTCATTCACTTGAACGGAGGAAGGAAAATAACTCTGGATTCAGCTATTAGTGCATTTTACAACTTTTAGGACCTCATGATTTGAATAAGGGATATTCAAGTGTTCGTACTGGGTAGTTGAATCACCTCAAAACAAATGATCTGCTGAGTTACAGACGTCTCTTTCCCGATATAAGTCTATGGGAAAATGTCTTTTTTGGCCCAATGGCATCACGTGACAGACACAGAAGTTGTAGTACCGCCGTTTGGCCACTACGAAAATTAGCTTCTACGTCTGGGCTCTTCCTGTATCGACGTTTTCTTACACCCCCAGTCTCTGTATGGAGTTTGAAGGTATGTTGAACTGTGAGCTTCCCGGATATCATATACAAAACTCCAACAAGTGCTTTGACACATTGATTTGGAAGAGTGATCCTCAATTTTACTTCTTCTGACAAGTAAATGCTTGAGGCTGCTCACACTGATGTCACTTGTCAAGGGTAACCAAAATATAACACCACATGTTTCAGAGCTGATGCCACGGCCAATTTAAAGCTTGACTGAAAGACAAAATACACATACAATCAGACTTTAGCTTTTATACTAAGTGGCTTAAAACCGCTACCGCAGTTGTTGCAGCTGTTGCCATAGAAACGCAAGATAACCTACGTTACTATATCCATTAGTCTGTCAGTGGTTTTACTAGATGCTTGCCAGCTGAAGAACTTCCAAAACGGGTCGAGGAAAAAATCTTTCATAAAGAATATTTGAGCTTTTTTTACTCAAAAAAAAATTCCGAGGCCTCTTTTCCTCTGAGTAAAATTAGGAGGCAATTGAGATTCACAAGATCCGCTTTTGTTTTTCCTGCAGCGGTTGTTTGAGATTCCCTCTCCTCGTCTATTTGAAATCCATCATTTATCATTTTCTGCAGCAGAGCGAAGTGAAAACCGTTTTTTCATGTTCATTAAGTTTAATTGTAGATCCCCTATCTGGAGCAATATCTCGCCTCTGTTGGGTTCCTCTGCCATTTCCATTCCCACAGCGGTTTGCCATGGTCCCCTTGTCACTTATACTTTCCCGCAGCAAGGCATTTTCTCACTAGAGACCTGATTATTCCATACTGTTCAACTTTCTCAACCACAGGGCTGCATGTACTCATTGGCCTCTTTATTTCTATGACGGCAATTTATAACAGATTACTGGGCAACACACTTACCACCGCTGTTATCTGTGAAAGAATATGAAAATGCATTTTATCGGCCGTTTCTTGACAGGTTTAAACATCCCCTTCTAAGCCGAGCCTTCTTTAACAAATGATATGTCATTAAATTTGCATGAGGAGTTGGTTTCACTCCCTGCTGCAGATGACAGATGTGACAGATGTTCCCCATTTAGAAGTGCAGCATTTGTTGGGCACATGATTTGAAGTCTAACGTTTTAACCATCGAAGTCATTTGAATTTTGTGAATTTAATTTGCATTGCATTTGTTCTGCTAATCCTGTTACTGACATTCCCTCCCATCCACTGGTGCTCTGTCCATATCCCCAGGTATTATGTTCATATTGGACAGTGTAGCACCTCACAATTTATGTCCAGTGTCAATGTAGAAAATAGTGTGCCCATTATGTGGTAAATTTGAGGTTGGGGTGGTGGTTGGCGAGTAGTGTGTCCAACTTTCTTTTGGGAAACCAGTTTGCACCATGCTGTAATTATTGTATGCTTTTTTTGGTTGGACCGCAGAGGGCCAGCCCTGCAAATGCAAAAGTCTGTCACTGAGTGACTGACTGAGTTATGAAGTTACACGATTGGACGGCCGAGTGTTGGAGTTTCCTCATCCGCCGTTGCTCTTTCAAAATGAAAAGGTGGGGAACAATCATGCAAATGAGCCCATCCACGAAACTTTGACCAAGCTGTCAAACTAAGCGATCTAGTTCTCAAATGAATTGAGATTATTGGCTTAGCGTGTTTCTCGCTTAAAATGTTTTTAGAAGTAGATTTTGGTGGATTGTTAAGATTGGCAGAAATGGAATATAATATTAATAAGTATGTTTTCTTTAGTGTGTAATGAAACTAAGAATGGTTGTGTTTCTGTTACCTTAAAATGAGCCATTTATATCTACATACGGAGTGGGTCCTCTTCACGGAGTTGGCCTCCATGTTTCTACAGTAGCCCAGAACGGACAAACCAAACACTGGCTGTAGCGAGAGCCATTCAGCTTTAAGTCAAACAAGAGTCCACCGCCCCCCCGCCACCTCCCCGTGAAGAAAGGCAGACTATCTCTTCTGAAAATGTAAGTCTGAAAATGGGTGAATGCCACCAAAACATGCCACAAATCGCCTTAAATCAATCATACGTGCCACTTAAGACAGAAACTGTTCAAACTCCTCTTTCGATGTAACAGAAATACTCTTCACAGTACTTAAACCGAAAACAATGAATTATTAATGAAATATCACTTAGCATGATCCAGCTACACATATGTGACTGTATGAAAGGGTTCAAACCTCACAAAGTTAAACAAAATGTCCAGGTTTTCCTGACTTGCTCCGTCCCGTGGTTAGAAACCTTCATCTCTGACATATAACTGGAAAGGTCAACACTCCGTTTCTTAGACATCATTGAATAAAAAAAAAAGCAAGGCTTCACTTGCAAGCTGCCTGGATGTGATTTCTTTTGTGAGACAGTATCCAATGGGAGACTTTAAAGAAGTAAGCCCGTACAGTATGTACAGTATCTGTGTATGAGCTCCCCCAAAGCTCAGAGGTCCATTTGATATTATAAAACCACAAAGCCGGAGCCAAAGATAAGGACCTTATTACCATGATAACGCTTTGTAGTGCCATTTTAATTAATACTAACTGAGATCTTATTTTGGCCTTCCTTTGAGCTCCTAAAATCTCAGAGCTGGTATAAAAGAAGATTTAATAAAGAAAGTTCACGCTCGCCTTAAGGGATGTTAGCTAAACTCAAGATCATAGGGGTTTACTTTGTATCTCCCTCAACAGCGCAGCCTCTTTCTCAAGCCTAAAAGCCACTCGCAAACTGATTGTCATGTGTTCGGTTGTCTCATACACACCACAGCTTTACAGGCTTCACTTCCTGATGATCCGAGGATAAAGTGCAGAAGTAACGGAGTAATTGAATCATTATCTGAGGGCACAGATAGTTCAAGCTGTGAATTTCAAAAGATTTTTCCCATTTTTTACTAATTGGCAGCAACCCCTTACAGTCACACTTCACTCGACATGGAGTTATCAGCCTGTACATGTTCTTTCTGTAGTTTTAAATAACTCTGTCAGTCCCCTGATGATTCAGTGATGGGCAAGATACATGGAAACTTTAAGTAATTACTCATTAAACTGTATTTCACCATAGACTGTATAAAAAATGGATGTAGTCATCGTGACGTCACCAATTGGTTTGTGGACTACGGTTTTGAAGCCTCGAGTTCAGCATTTTGGCCGTGGATTTTTGCATCCAAAAGTGACACGAGAGGGTGGAGCTAAGTACAAATGAATGCTGAAAAGACATTTTTTAGTGATCAAAATGTTAAAATTAACTTTCATGAACTGGAAACACTGTGAAAGGGTTAAAGTTGTTAGACGAAAACACGGACAACCAGTCAATCACAAGGTAGCCCCGCCCTAAAGCATCCCCTGCTTTATGGTCTATTTGACTCTAAATGGGACCATAATTTACTAAATGAACATCATGCTGTATTGAAGAAGACTTGAAACTAGTGATTGAGACCATAAACTCATTTTTACAATGTTTACTGAGGTAATAAATCAAGAGAGAAGTAGGCTCATTTTCTCATAGACTTCTATACAATCAGACTTCTTTTTGTAACCAGAGGAGTCGCCCCCTGCTGGCTGTTAGAAAGAAAGCAAGTTTAAGGCACTTCAGCATTGGCTTCACTTTTCAGACCCAGAGGTTGCACACTGGGTATTTAACAAACAGCCACCTCTATGGTTTAGGTGAATTTACTGATCATTACCAGATAGCTTAACGTTGCAGATGTCCCGCCCTCTTCGGTTTTCACACATCGTCCAACCCTGAACAAAACCAGCTGATTCCTGAATGTGAACTTTAGTAAACATTAGCAAGCTAAGAACACATTTATGTAAATAAGACAACTTTTAGAGTCACCTCGTGGTACATCTCTTATGAGGATAGCTGCCACTCACACACCTCCAGCCACTGCTCCAAACTAACAAATAGCTCCGGGACCTGTCCGTCCACTGAACGCAGAACAACACCCACAATGACGAATCCCAAAAATGCAGCGTTACTGGCATGTAATGTAGTTCTTGAATTTAGAAAAAAAGTAGAAAAAGTAATCACATTACTGTGGCACATTACCAAGTAATTCTTTACTGTCCAACACTGTTGAGTATAAACTTTAGTGAACAACAAGGACCTCCGAAACAAAACACCAGAGAGAAGGATTTTATCTACAAATGCTGGAGCTTCTCCACAATAACAGGAACAATGGAGGGTAGACAAATACTCTAAACAAACTTTATTCAATCTTTTTAATTTCAGTATTTCTAACTTTTAACAACGAAACAAACTATTGTGTCCACAATAAATCTCTCTCACGCAGTACCTTTGAACTTTTTACCTGATTGCGTCACAAATTTGAGTCTTCCCTCCAATTTCTCTGATTCATTTCTCTGGTTGAAGTTGTGATTGTTTTGTGATCATCCTCAGGAAGAATAACCTCTAGGTGTGTTGGAAAAGGTTTTGATGAATGCGGTTGCCCTTTAACAAGGAAAGCAAAAAAGTCAGATCTTATAAAAGTGATACTAATGATCCACACTTTCCAACTCGTTTACCAAAATAAAATGTTACGGTTGCCTGGTGGAGCTCTTTCAGTGCATTCAGGGTCTTACAATATCCTGTCACGGAGCACATGTTTCAGCTTTCAAGCCAACGTCCTCCCTTCAAGGTTTCTTTAGCAGAATATAAATGTGTGTGCTTTGTGCAGTGTGTAGCCTTAATGCAGCATGTAACTGGGATGATAGGTCTTCCACCAAAATAAAAAAAAAATGTATTAAACAATATTAGGCATTTCAAATCCTTCCCTTAAAAATTAATCTGCACAATGATAGTGGCTTTTTGAGAATATAATTAGACTGTTATTATTCTTGCCCCGCGGATATTCTCATTCTCCATACCTTAATGTTGCTCTACAAAAACTCTATTAAGTGCTGCTTGACTAACCCTGGAATACCCCGGGGATCTGATTTCAATGTGCTCTCTTATGGATGTGACGAAACTGCTGCCAACTAATCTCCACTGTTATGTCCTTTGACAGCAGCTCGACTCACATTTGACAGCCTTTAATAGAGAGTTGGAGGTGACGGAGGCGGTGGTGTAACCTGGACAACTGTGAGGATATTTACACTTCAGTGTGAGGTTGATCTTCTAATATTTCTGGCTTGACAATAATGATTTCAGTCTTATAACATCCTCGTGAGCTCAGAAGTTCACCTTTTCAGTGTTGCAAGATGAACAATAGTTATCTCGTTTGTATGATAATTTTGCCCTCTTTATAGTGTATGATCAATAATGCCCAAAAGTGCCAAGACATAGTAGTTGGTTTTAGTTTGTGCTGTCTCATTTTTATTAATTTACGTCTGTGTTTACGCATCTCTTCTCACAAGGTCCTCTTTCCAGCCAATCCTGCTCAGTGTAGACTGTGATGTTGATGAACGAGACTTATGAGCACAACTTTTCAACACTCATTTGTAGAGAGTTACCACGAGAGATATAGTTTGAATGCACCAGTAAGCCCAGTTTTTTATTCATTTAGTTAGCTTAGCTTATGGCCTTAAAATGTACCTTAAATGGAGATTTGTCAAGTATTTAATATTCTTATCAACATGAGAGTGGACAAATATGCTGCAAATATATGAAAATGTATATATATATATATATATTTATTAGTGGAAATCAATTAGCAACACAAAACAATGATAAATATTGTCCAGAAACCCTCACAGGTACTGCATTTAGCATAAGAAAATATGCATAAATCATAACATGGCAAACTGCAGCCCAACAGGCAACAACAGCTGTCAGTGTGTCAGTGTGCTGACTTGACTATGACTTGCCCCAAACTGCATGTGATTATCATAAAGTGGGCATGTCTGTAAAGGGGAGACTCGTGGGTACCCATAGGACCCATTTTCATTCACACATCTTGAGGTCAGAGGTCAAGGGACCCCTTTGAAAATGGCCATGACAGTTTTTCCTCGCCAAAATTTAGCGCAAGTTTGGAGTGTTATTTAGCATCTTTCGTGACAAGTCAGTATGACATGGTTAGTACTAGTGGATAATTTAGATTTTCTAGTTGCATATGATGCCAGTATCTTCACTCTAGCTTTAAAACTGAGCCCGCTACAACCTAAAAATCACATGTAGCGTTAATCCATTAAAGAAATACAATAATTTTAGGCCTCTGGTATACGATAGTTTAACATTTCCCATCTGGCAAAACTGCACCTTTTGTTGTTCCATGGTGCAGTCTAAGACGCGATGCTGGTTCGTTGTGTTGTGCATCCAAATTTTGGCGCAGCAGCTCTTATTAGCAGTCTAATTTGAATAATTATCCATATCCAAACACATATCCTGATGCTGGCATTAAACATTCAAAGTTAAAGTAAAAAAAAATTAATGACTGCATAAAAATGTCACCTGAAACTTCACCGTATAGTGAGTACAGTAACATTGTTGTTTACGGTATGATCGCTCTGAATTCAGCATGAAATTGCGTGTTATGTGTGGAAATGTTTGGTTGAGGAATCCATTAACATGCTTGTTACTCTGTTTCATCTGGCGTTGAAATGAAAACACAGTTAATTATCCTGCTGATGGGATTTTTCTGGCTGGTTTAATTTTTCTTCATAACTAATGAGTTTTTTCTTCAGTAATGACTTAACTCTGCATGAAATGGGCAGGAAGAAAATGCTAAGAGTACTTATAGATTACCCACGGAGGCATAAATTGTGTCTTTCCCTTAATGAAAATCCCACTTGTTGATCGCAGCCTCGGCAGGATGACGTCTATTGTTTCTATCAACATAACATTAAGCTTCAGAGTGCTATTTCAGCCGATTTCATTCGATTAGATTTATATTCTTTCGGCGAAGTTAAATTTCAGATTCTGCCCACAGTTCAGTTTTAGTTGAAAGAATAACATTTGTTTTGAAGACACACCTACATGACAAAACTATTCAAATTAGATTTTAATAAATTCAAACATTGCAAATTGATTCAGTTGGAAGCTCTACTACCTTCTCACCATTTTGCATTTGTGTATTTTATATTCATAATTTGTTCTCTGCAACCTGAACTTTTTTCTGTAACCAGAACAAACTAAACTAAATTGTACTGGCAGAGTTAAGACTAATGCCAATATCCGAAAACACAATATGGGCTCCATAATGGAAGAAACAACATGGTTGGGCCTAAAATTACTTCATTTGTACAATGAAAATGAAACTGAACGTTGCGAAAACAGGAAACAAACAAACAGCTGATTGTAATGTGGAGCATGGGACACAAACAGCGATCTCCTGGATGAAAGCCTTGTGTTTGTTGGACACATCTACCTCCATCCCCCCCTCCCGTCTGGTGTGTCTTTTCACTATTGAAGTTCCGTCACCACACTCCCAGCACACTTTCTCAGAGCGTTTACAGTTGCCACGGATGGGTTTACATTGTAGTTAGTGGAACGTCCGGTGCGTTTCATACCGGCGCTAAGGGGTGCCTTTTGAGGTAGTATCGAACACTAATGGCTGAGACAAAGCCTCGGTGTTTGTCTCCCTGGGAATGAGAACGGGCTGAAACATCAGATCTGTGTGGAGCAGTAAGGAGACTGTAACCTTCCTCAAATGAATACATGAAACAAACATAATGCCATAATTTCATCATGTTTTCTATCTAGTTTTTTTACCCGTTTGAAGTTTGACTGGTGCTCATTTAATCACGTTATCTTGTTGCATCCTCTTCCTCTGCTATAGTTTAATGGCAGCCGACTGGAGGATTAGCGCCACCAGCTGTTTATCTCAAACTCCTAATATTTGCTTAACAGTAGCTGATGGAAATGCACATTGATTCGCATTTTCTTTTACAGATTGCCTGAAAATATGTACAAAATCTTCCGACTGACAGACAGGCTTTTCCGTCCCCCGAGCTGCTAGAATATAAGAGAAAACTTTCTTCTCTAGCAGTGTTGTCCTGTGGATGCACTGGCAACCAAACAAGCATATATTTAGACTTTCCTCGTTTTTTCACTCAAGGAGAATGTGGAATAAATTGCTTGGCTACTCATGAAAACCCTTTTCAAGTCTTCGCAAACACCGTCATCCTGTGAGTGTGACACTGTCTCTAATTAAAACAGACACAATTCAGTCTTCCAAAGCAGTCAGTAAGGGACAAGCTCCGTCAGCTCTCTTTGTCGACACGATTCCATGCACGTATATATTGTATGGCCTTGGAAGTCTGCGCTACTTCATGTCAGTTAAATCTGTATTTCCTAAGAGACATTTGCATTTGCATCAGTGTTTTCCTGTCAGAGGGAAATTGCATTATCTTGCAGCACTGGCCATCATTTTCTTTGGAAAGTAATAAGGGACCTGCTTGTCTGCATGACAACCAGCAACCCACCGAAGTCGAGCCACTCAGGGGACTGTGCACACATTCAATCAATTACCCACGGCTGATTCTTAGACCGCTATCACTGCGTAAAGGGAGAGGTGAGCAAACGTTTGGATCTATAAACATCAGAGTGAGAGCAGGCTAGCTGATTTAAAGCCGGCTGGATTCGTCTCCCAGCATGCAGGCTCACAAAAGCTGTGTTTAATCACTCTGGAAAAACTCACTGAAGAACATTTGTCAAATTATGCACCGCTTGTTGTTCAGACAGCCATATGTCTCTTTTATCATTTTGTACGGGCTTTGTATTTTTGCTTTTGTCAAAATGCAGTTAACAATGACGTATTCTTACTGTTTGCACAAATAATTAGGGTTGGGATGATACACCTATCTCCCATTCCGATACCTTCACGATACTTGGGTGCCGATTTGATATGTATTTTTAAGTATTGCGATTCGATATTACGATTTATTGCGATTTTTGTTCACTTTTTTAACACTAGGCCATGGGGAAAAGTTGAATCATACACTTTTAGGGACATTTACTTTGGAAAATATATAAATTAATACAGTAAAAATGTTTGATTTTCAAAATTTATGTAGTCAGAGATGTCCTGAAGTCAAATATAACAGTCATTGACAGTAATTATTTAAATTTTTTCCAGCAACCCCAAAATCAAAGAATAAAGACATTTCCCTCACACATTAGTAGTATTTTCTTTTTAATTTATAAGGGACATGTAATGTTTAATACTTCTGGTGAATATAATCTAATCAACCTTATTTCCATATATGTATTTTGTATATACAGTTCCCTTTGTTAACACCTTATTTTGAAAACCGGACGTAGTTACATGTGTATACTTCCGTTAACTTCGTCAAGTCCGTCTCTAACACTCCCCGTCAGCTCCGTTATCTTTATACATCCATGGTCAGCTCAATCAGGGCCGTTTGAATGCATTTAACATAAATGTCAGTATATGGGTGCTCTACAGTTGTAGCGTCGGCCGATTTGACCACGGAGATCCAAGTGACGGCTGGCTTGACCGCACGTTACCGCAGTACGATAACGTTTCCTGTCCATGACAGAGTTAGCATGCAGCTTTAGCCATCATGTCTAGCTCTGCTTTTCCTGGCAATGTGTGAAACCCAAAGTGTTTCCATACTTTATTGTATGTGTAGTGTTTACCACTTTGGATTTAACATGTGAGGGTGCAGGTCGTATCCACGCTGACCCTCCAATATTTTCTACTTATACATCCATGGTTTCGGCTGAATACAGCTTTGTTTTGGTCTTGAAACAGATATGACGTCAAGTTACTCGGACTACAACAATAAAAGTAGGAATAACTTCCTTCTACCTCCGCATAGACTCAAATGAGGCACTTATAATACACTTTCACACACAAACATTCACATATTTGCAGCTCCTTGAGTGACAAACTGCCTCTGCAGAGCAGTCCTGTGTAAAAGCAGCAGCTGATGTACATTAACAACACAATTAACACACGGCCGTGCTGTAAAGCTCACATGAATAATCCATCCAATTTACTGTACGATTCTGGTTAATTTCTGATTGTGCCGGTGCTGTAATTGATTAAACACTGCATGGGTATAAGAGGGCATGACAAGTTGATAGTGCAAAGTGAGCAATACTTGGTCTTAATTGGCTGGGGGTGATGGAGCAGAGCACTTCATTGACAAATCTCACTCTGCCCCTTCAATAATCAGCAGAGTTTCAAGCCCTGCATGTATTAATAATGAAAACGAGGTCAGAGTAATCTGTAATGATTAAGAAGTGGCATTTCAACATTAAAGTAAACCTATCAGGATTGTTAAGCATGTGAAGCCTTGTAATCCAGGCAAAATGTAAGCGTAATTTTTTCCATCAGCTGGTTAATTACAACCAACTTGCCAAGATGATTCTACAGCTGGCGTCTTCCTTTTTTAATGTTTGAGGATATAAATGAGACAGTAGTAGCCAGAATCATATGAAAGTGTACCATCTACCGATTTGGCTGAAATAAAATCACACATTTGTTATGTCACAACTCACATTTTTTCTGAGATTCAGACTTCAGTGGGCTTATGAAAACAGTAAATGTTCTGTATTCGGCAGGAGGGAATTCTTCAATTCTCCTATGTGGTGGGGCTTAGGGAGCTGCCTGGGATAGCATGAAAGGGAGAAACAGCTGCTTTTATCCACAAAAGTCTGCGACATGAACTCCTTTTTTTCGTGGTGCCTGCCTCTGCATCTCCGAGGCTGGAGTAGCTGAGGGGTCTGAGGAAGCCTCGAAAGTCCCTGATGAGCGAGAGAATAATCTCTGTATATGAGAGCGGCAGCGACTTTCCTCAAATCCCATTTCACAGCGGCAAAAAATGAATATTCTCTGCAAAAGAAGAAAAGAAGACATTTAATTCAACTTGACAGGCGAAGCATCCAGTGTGGAGCGAACGTTTGGAGCACACCTTGAGGATTGAGCTAATGCCGTATGTTTTACCTGTTCTCTCCAGCAGCCTGTCACCAGACAATGAAGGCCTCTTCTGACTTACGGCCTACTGTACCAGGAAGTCACGAGGGTGCCTTTCATACAGTGAAGCAGTGTAACTTCAGCCCCGTATGGAGAGAAAATGAAGCAATTTCTATGGTTCACTGTGTTCTGGGGCTGTGAATTAAGACGCAAATGTCATTAGGTGTCATTTGAATATGAATGAGATTGATTCTCCGACCTTGAAGGTCAACTGTCATATTCCATACAGCGTGTTGAATAACTATCGTTATACATCCATGATGACATAACACACATAATTGGAACCAGTTTGTTAAATTCTACCATTTAGCACAGTGGTTCTCAAACTTTTTTTCAATAATGTAATAAATGACCAGCGCAACACGTAACTGAACAATCTTGAACGTGATTGCGTTTGTTGTGGCAGTTGTCAGTTTGCGACTGTTAACGATTGCATTGAAAATAGGAATATTGAATATAAAATGTGGTTTATCAAACCATATTTCCATATTTTATTGTACTTATTATAGTATAATTATTTTAGAAATTCTGCACGACCTATGATTTAATAAACTGACATTTTAAAAAATCTCATGTACCCCTGCAGTACTCCCAAGTACCCCTAGGGATACTTATACTCCCATTTAAGAAACACTGATTTAGCACCTCAAATGTGATCAAAGCTTCTCTATACAATGTCCAGAGCATTAATATAGCAGCAAACAACTATTTGCCATGTAAAGCTACATTGGAATCCGGGGAAATACCGGTAGTAGACAAATCGCCATTACTGCGGTGGTGTCTCCTTACAATACGCACATGTTTGAATGCAATCTGTCATAAAAGAATCATCTACGACAAACATTTCTGTAAGTTACTACAAGCAACCACAGATGACACTGAATCACTACGACTTGCCACTGGAGTTATGGCGGCGCTGCTAGATGGTGGAACACACAAAATCGTCGCCGGATTTGTCTATTGTGGAGTAATGTCTACCTGAGCAGAGAATGAAGTCGCTTTCCCTCTTTGTGTGTTGTTATCCAAGCTTCTCTGTGCTTGGTTGACGTAGCCAGCCGCGCGCACATGCTTTTAGTGTATGTTCGTGGATGTGAGCGTGCCTCACTGGCTAGCTCACGGCCGCCGTTCTGCACTGCTCTCATACGGCGGTTACAGCTGGAAACGCTGTCGTCGAAGCTTAGCACCCACCCTCTGGTTCGAGGATAACACTGTTAGCTTTGTCAGCACTGTTTTCACTGTAAGCACCATTAGCTATGAACCACCAGCTCAGCTGTCGCCATGTTGGGAGCTGTGCAGAGGCAATGGAAATGCTCCCAATCTTGCATTTAGCACGTTTAAATGCTTTGTGTTATTAATTTGGTTGATAGTATAAAGAAGGAAACTAGACTATATGGTAATATGACCTACAGTAGAGTTTGATTTGCTTGCAACAAATCAGGAAACTCATCTCATGAAAATGTATCGGAGAACCTGTGCATGTGCCTCTTTGGGGGAATACAAAAAATAGGGAGAAGAATAAGGCTGAACGCCCGCCTTTTTAAATCCCAGTCTGCTCAGCTGATTTGTACGCGGTCACGAATGGGAAATATTCAATCAAATTGCTCCCTGTGCGTATACAGAACACACATGTTGCGCTCCATTGTGATGAGCATCATGGCATGCCAACGGCTCCAGGGATTACTGCAGCAGAGAGGAGGCCAGTTGATGGAGTTTGGGGAACAAAGAATGACATGAATCAATGAGAGAAGAGTGAGAAGCAGGTTGGAGATGAACGTACTGCAGAGTGGGAGGAAGAATGGAGGAAGGAGAGGGAGAACGGGGGTCCACAGAGAGCGTTACTCAACTCTCTGCGGGGGTTATGTTCAACTGAATTAATCTGTTGTGAAATGTGCAAGTGCTGCCTGGACTGATGCCTTGAGAGATTGGGAAGAAGAAGAGTAAGAGTGGGGGGTTGGGGGAGGGAGGGGTATCTGGGGAGGCTATGTCATGAAACACGATCTGAAAAGGCAAATTCTCCCACAGGGCTTGAGTCCTTCATCCCAAGCCACCCTGACACCCCTTTACAGTATTACTCTATCTGAAGTTCTTCCTCCACCCACGCATCCAACATCAAAACACAAGACACATCAGCAGCTTATAGGCCATAGGATGGAGAGTATATCGCTATAGAGGCCATCCTGGTGGTGGTGGAGGTCGCTCATGGCTACACATCAGCTGGCCAGATGTTCTGTATGTACTGTGAGTAGTTCAAATATTTATACAAAGTAGTGAAGGACATCCATAGGTCCTATCATTAGCTAACACAGCTACCAGCTAACTAGTCAATGTATTATACAGTATGATTGCTCGACAGATCCACCGCCTTATGATCACTTCAGAACGTCCATAAAGATTATGCTCTCACAACAATACCATATATTGTGGTGGGTCCATCCCTTACAATTGGCATGTTTAACATCTGTATAAAAGTTATCTAAAAGAGTTCAACATTTTGGAAAATACGCATGTTTATTTTCTTTCCAAAAGTGAAATAAGAAGATTAATCTCATGTCAATGCATTAAGGTTTGAGCTGGAGCCTGGAGGTGATTAGGAAACAGCAGCCTGGCTCTCTTCAAAGTTCATGGGAAATGGGAAAACCCATTAAAAATAGGCGATAGACTCCTTTCCCACTGCCAGAAGAGTATACCTTGGGTTTTTTTCTGGTGCGTCAAGGTCAACATCACAAACGTGCTGGAAAACATGGTTAGTAAACAGAAGAAAGCAGCGTGGAGGCCAGTGAAAATATTATGGTGGTTACTTTTCTTTTTAGGGCCCGAGCACGAAAGTGCCAGGACCCCAACGGTGTCCTGGCACGAAGTGCGAGGAAACCTATTGTTTTTCTAAGTATTATTAGGGCCCGAGCACGAAAGTGCCAGGACCCAACGGTGTCCTGGCACGAAGTGCGAGG
>CAKAOH010014263.1:1463-61247 GCA_916701665.1 Sebastiscus tertius | reverse complement strand
TATATATATCTTTATTATACTCATATTGCTCTATTTTGCCCATGATTCTACACTTTTTATTTCTGATATTTATTACCAATCTTTTATCTTGCCTTATTTATTCCTTGTATATGCTGTATGTGTGTAGTCTTTATTTTAATACAATGCACCATTTGAGGGCAAACACATAATAATAATAATAATAATAATAATAATAATAATAATAATAATAATAATAATAATAATAATAATAATAATAATAATAATGGTGTGTGTACAGTAGTGCATCAGCAGCACTGTCTCGGGTACTGAAACGGGGGGGGGGATAAATGGTATTCAGGACAGCTCTAGTATTTTCATCCTCCTGATCATGTTTATATGTCGGCGACGGGACGACGTGACGTCCTGCTGACGCCCCGTCGGCTGTAACAGTTTGGTGTTAAGTTACCTGCAGGGTTGTTGCGGTAGTTTGGTCGCCTAATTGGTCCGAGCCGGTTGACGGGGCGAGTGTTCCTGCGTTGGGAGGCGTACGGAGCTCCTCTCCTTGGTCCCTAAAGAAGGAGAGGAGGGTTAAAGGTTCACTTTGACCTCTAAACACGTCGTCTTCATCCATCAGATAGATCACATGACAGAAAGATCTCTTTAACTCTCACCATGTTGCCTTCTCGTCTCCTGCTCTGCTCCTCCGGCCAGTTGGAGAATCCTTCGTCCTCCATCTGGGACATCTCCTCCTGGTCGCTGTACTCTAAACCCGACTCGCTGACAGAGACATGAACACGTTACGTAAACTCTAAGAGGATAACTTTTACACGTTACTGGCCTGTTTTATTTCTACTTTCAGTTTCTGTTTCACTGCTAAGTAACTAATCACTTTATGTTAATGCTTTTCTTATGAAGGACTCTGTTTTGAAGAGCTCTAAATAATTTAATTTGTACGTACTTAGCATGAATTCAGGTGCTTGTAACCTTAATATATAGTCTTTAGACACTTTCGTAATATTTTCTGCTTTGTCAAATAAACGTTATTTAAATAGTAATTTTATTTTTTTTTAATTCAATTTTCAACTACAGACAGACTCACAAACATACCAACCCCACATACAGAAAACAAGCATAAAATAAAAATAATAATAATAATAATAATAATAATAATAATAATAATAATAATAATAGTAATAAAAAATAATGAAAAATAATAATAAAAATAATAAATAAATTGAACTTATAACTTAACCGGACGACATTTAAAACTCAGAATATAGTATGTAATGTGGTATTATTACTGTCTAAATAAAAAGCACTCTTGTTAAAGTCAATCCAACTTCACCTCACAGCGCTCAAGAGGTTTATGACCACAATATTTAGTCTGATAAATAATGACAGCAGGAGGAAGAAGCAGTGTAATCTCACCTGACTGGCCCCAGGGGGCGCTGTGACATACTGTTCCCCGCTATCGTGACTTTCACCCCCTCCAGCCTCTCCTGTCTCCTCCTCTCCAGGTCGTGCCTCAGGTCCCCCGGGCCTCGAACCGGCTGTCATCACATCATTCAAATTCATCCATAAAGCCACAACAATAACAACAACTTCTATCAACAGTCTTGTGACTTCGGGACGCCAACTATTAAGAAACAGGGTTGTTTATTTACCTGCAAAGGTCCCAGTCTGGAGAAAAGAGGCTCGTCGTCGTCAAGCAGCTCAGAGTTCATATTTAAGCTGAAGCCTCTGAGGAAGAAGAAGAAAACCAGAAAGACGTTTTGTTTTCACAACTTTACATCACTCCGGAAGAAAATAATCATTTTCGATATTTATGCAGCACCTTTCAAAACAAAGCTACAAGGTAACTTTAAAACATTTCAGAACTAAACACAGTAACACAGCAAATAATGCATTAAAAAATCCCATAATAACCTTTCAGCATATTATAATTCAAGTGTTCTGAGAGACAACTAGACTTCTGCTCCTCCTCATGGCTCTGTTTTCAGGCTTTAGAACATCTAGCCGTGACGGGAGACTTTGACCAATCACAGGTCATTTCAGAGAGAGAGCGTTCCTATTGGCTGAGCTCCGGTCATGTGACCAGAACCTGGGCATTCCTTCACCAGATTTCACAATGGTGGCGGCGGGGTCACAAACTTTCCCATTTTACAGCTAAACCGTGCTACAAGATGATTCTGAGAACATGTGAGGAGAGAAATAGACATCAACGTAACAGAATATTGATTCATATTTGATCAGCGCTGCCTAGTTTGACTGTTTGGTCGGAGTTCAGAGTGATTGACAGCCGGCTCTCATAGACGGCAGATGGACAGCAGACCTCAGATCAGCGCTTACTGCTTGTTTTCCTCTGCTCTGTGAGATTTTGCAGATGCCGTTAGGAGCACAAGAGGACACAGAGGAACATGATTTCATGAACTACCGTCACGATATAGCAACCGTTTTATGAAAATAACTTTTTTTAAATCATATTTGCTCCAATCTCGCCGACTGCTGCTTTAACAAAACAGATAAAGATATATTACAACTGCAGAAATAAAAACTGAGTTACTATGTTTACGCGCACAAAATATTCCGGGTTTTGCACTTATTCCAAAAAAGACAATACTCCTACTAAGCCGTTTACATGGCTAATAAACATTAATATTCCACTAATATTCCCGTTTACATGCAGCCGTGCATACTGTGATTAACGTAACCGGTGGCGAACACAGCCTCCCCCTTTCATTCCTTCAACCACCTTCTTGAAAAGGCGTTGTGATATTTGTGCACATATCCAAAATCCTGTTGATACCCAAGTCTCTCATAACGTTAAACAGGAGGTGTGTTTCTCCTTCTTTAGTTTTGGGCATGCATCTCTGCAAACTGTTGGCTGGCTGGTTTGTGTACAACGCACAGAGCTGTGCGAACTTGTTAATATTGTTATAAACCTTAACTTCTTTACTTTTGTTCACCCAGAAATACAATAATCAGCGACGCCCGTCTGCCACCGTGCGACGTACCGGTTTGAACTGAACCTCTCGTCCAACGTCAGCTCCTCCGTCTCGTCTTCAACGTAGCCGCCTTTTTGTGGCGCCGAGAATCGCTCGTTCAGGGTGACCCCATCATCTCGGAAATACTGCTCTGCAAACGCAGACAAGAAAACACGTTAACAACCGAAATATATCTGTGGTTTAATCACAATCACAACCAGGGACCTGGAGTTTCTCTTCACACAGTTTACACAAAAGCTAAATTAATTCTGTAAAGCAGAGGAACACTTATTATTAATATGCTTGATGTTTCCAAAGTTAATGAGTAATCGTGTTAAGCAATCTCAATATTGACCAAAATAATGGTGATCATGATTTTTTTCCATAATCGAGCAGCCCAAGTGCATGCTGTGCTGTGCTGTGCTGTGCTGTGCTGTGCTGTGCTGTGCTGTGCCGTGCTGTGCTGTGCTGTGCTGTGCTGTGCTGACCTTTGACCTGGTGCACCAGCGTGATGATCTCCTGGGCAAACGTCCCAGTGTGCATGGCGCTCTCCCGGTACGTCCCGGAGTGCTCCAGCATGGGCAGGAAGTCCAGACGCTGGCGGCCCACGTTGACCAGGTCTAACGAGAGCTGCCTGTCTGAGGAGTAACACAGCGAGCTGCAGAGGAGGAGAGGGAGAAGAATGAAACCAGCACAGAGGTGGAACTGGTTCTTATCATGATGAGCTCTTACCTTAAGATACGTTATATTCACTAGTTTCAACACATGGGAAGTGAGCTTACACCGACATTCATGTTTAGGTTCAACAGGAGCAAAACACTGCATGACCTTGAAGTCATTTTAAGGTTGAGGGAGTTACGCAACTTAACTCACTACCTACTCTTTGCCACTAGTTACCGTGGCTGGTAGAAAAGTAGTTTAAAGTCCTGCAAGATTATATCTAATATAATACATATTAGCAAAGAAATGATTCTAAAAATGACTGTCCACATCACATCTGTGTAAAAAAAGAGATAAATAAAAGCAACATCTTTACCTTACCCACCAAACTTACCTTTCCTGAGTTCCACAACTGTCAATGTTTACAATAACTACATGTTGAATAAAAACTTCCCTTGAAAATACACAGAATTGTGCGAATTCATAATCTTTTTTTATGGATGTTTATAATAAAGGCTTTCAGTGAGACCAAGATAACCCCTTCCCACCCTCCCCTCTCTCTCTCTCTCTCTCTTTAACAGACGGGTGAGTTGAAGGTTGGGTGAAAGTTCACACTTCTTTTCTTGTTTGATGCATCAAGTCTTGGATTTGGCATCATAAAGTCTCAGTTCATCAGACATATTACAGCCTCTCCACTCACGCTGTACGAGTCCTCGGTGGAAAGTCGTCATCTTGTCCGATCTTGATCAGATCCTCCCTTTTGTGGCCTCTTGTGGAGCCACTTAGCTTTAGCAGAATTTAGGATATTGCTCTTCATGATGTCAATTTCTTTCATTTCGACTTCCAGTTTGATGATGTGAATGCCGACAGCTTCGTTTCCTCCTTTCAAACAGCACTGATGTTTATATTCCGGGCTTGGATTTGTCCCTTTTTTCCAGATTCGCAGCACCGATGACGCTTCAATTTCCAGATATGTTGATAATATTTATTATCATGGCTTTGATTTCTGATTCCAGCACTGATGACGCTGCAATGTCTCCTTTATCAACACTGATATTTATCTTCCAAGTCTTTAAATTCGTTCCTCCTGTTAACTGCACCGATGTGGCTCCAATTTCTCAGCAAAGAAGGCATCAATTTCTCCTTTTAGCAGCATTGATATTTCTTCTCGTGGCTTTGATTTCTCCTTTTGGTGGCACTGATGAGGCTGCAATTTCTCCTTTATCAACATCTTCCAAGTCTTCATATTCATTCCTCCTTTTAACAGCACCGATGTGGCTCCAATTTCTCAGCATTGGTGTTTTTTGTTCAAGAAAACAGTACTGTTGTTTATTATCATGGGTTTGGTTTCTGAGCAGCACTGATGACACTGCAATTTCTCCTTTATCAACACTGATATTTATCTTCCAAGTCTTTAAATCCATTCCTCCTTTTAGCAGCACCGATGTGGCTCCAATTTCTCCGCATTGACAGCATTGATATTTCTTCTCATGGCTTTGATTTCTCCTTTTGACGCCACTGATGAGGCTGCAGTGCAATCCATTTGTCATCATGAGCATGATGATGATAAAGTTCATGACGTTCATGATCTTAGCCTCATTTTGTCCTTGCGACAGCACTGATTTATCCTTTTAAAACAGCACTGATGTTCATCCTCTTAGCTTCAATTTCTTCTTTAAACATGTATGGATTCAGAAACCAGTGACGTAAAGGTTTGTCTTCTTTATCAGCTACTCTGACAAGTAACGGAGATTCACAGCTCCTCTTCTTCCATCCTTTATCCGTCCTTGAGTCCATGTGGCAAGCTGGACAAAAACAAGACTCCTTAGTTGTTCATGTTTGTCTGAACTAGGACGCGTCTCAGCATTCGCATTGCAGACATGCTTTGAATCCTCTTCCCCAAATAAGTTTGCGATTAAATAAACACAGCCCTTCTTCAAACACGTTTCAGTATTTGGCCAATTAAGGCAGTGGATCTTCTTAACGCCACGGGCACAAATACTCTCCTGCTGATCCAAACAGGGTGGGAAATCGTGCAGTGAACGTTTTCTGACCATGACTGGTGTCGTTTGTCTTCACTTCCTCCCACTGATCAACGTGCACAAGCTCTTTTTATCTCCAAACATCAGATTTGGCATGTGCACCAACAGCTCCTGTCAAGCTAAAAAAAAAAAAAAAGGCTCTCATCTTCCTGTCAAATGTCTTGATTTATGTCGTTAAAATATTCCAAACAGTTTCGCCCTTCATCGCAGAGCACTCAGATTCCTTTCTCTGGTGTGCTCGAGGGACTTTGCTGCATCACGATGTAGAGATGTTGCTTAATTTAAAGACTTGCACATCTTTAAATCCTTCTTTGACTTCTGTCAGCAGTTTGTTTTTCAGGAAACAGACACTTCCTCCCTCAGTTTCAGCATGTTGGGTTTATATTTCCTCATCCAGTTTCTTCAAATGAGTCAGAGATTCCTAAACACCAACTGTGGAAGTCAGTGTGTGTAGCGTCAATCAGGAGTTGGTTAAAACACAAATATACAGATTTAACAGATGATGTCCTTCTTCCATTTTCAGTCCAAAACCTTTACGACATACCAAGACACGAGAGTGATGACATACTGCAACATCCCTTCGGGCACACTCCTCCAACAGGTGCAGGGTGTGTTCTTTCACAGCAGCTTTTAGGAGAGAAAACTAGAGTAACAACGAACCAACGCCTGGTTCACGTGGTTTCAATACGCTCTTCAAGATGTTTCAGGCTTCATTTCTGCAGCCAACCTCCTCTTCACTCACATCAGCATCAAGTCTTGCTTCTTCTGTGTGATCTGCCTTTTGGGGTTTTATTGAATCCTGCCAGGACTTCCTCTCATATGTCGTCTTCTACATTACGCCTCCCAGCTTGCTGAGACTTTGATTAAAAGGCAGAAATACTGCAGTACATTTGATGACAGCGTACTCGTTACGGTGTTTTTCTGCCAGCCGTCATTCAGGTCGTCCAGCGTTTCCTTTATTAACTTTGAATACGTCCAAACTGCCGTCGATCATTTTTATTTTGTCAGGTTTTCAACTCAGTCAGTCTCCGGTATCTTGCTTTGTGAATGAACATCAGATTTCTTCAGTGCATAAGCATAACGATGATGTGAGCTCTCAGCTGGTGTCTCCTCTTATTTGTGCAGAATCATAAAGAAATGTTTTGCAAGCGATGCCAGCTTGTTTGTAACATGGCCACTTTCCCAAAGACATCTCTTAAGGTTCTTCAGTAACGTGTAGTTGAACTGGAGTTTCTTCAGGAGGTGTGAGCTTTTCCTGGGCTTCTATGAGTCTCTTCCTGGTGTCACTCCACAAGTTTTCATGTGAAGGCGACTTCACCTTTAGATGAAAATGTGTGTGAAACTTCTGTGAGGCATCCTGGTCGTATGATGAAGCAGCAAATCTTGTAGATGCTTGTACCAGCAGTGCCTTCAGTATCCACAAGGGAACACATTTCAAGCGGAAGTAAAAAACTGCAGCACAATCCAGCTCAATGAAAGTTTATGTCGTGTCCTGTGATTTCCAAAAAGCTTCAACGTGGCTGTTTCTTCTTCCTTCTTCCTTTCCATGAGCTCAGAAAGAGAAGTGTGAACTTTCCCCTCCCACCCCTTGATAATTTGATGTTAAAAAATACTCTACCTGTTCTTGTTTACGGGTCGGCTCATGTCGACTTTGATGGTTAGCGTTTCCTCCGTTACAACGGTCATGTTGTCGTTCTTCTGATTGCTCCATCCTCGCTCCCTCTGACGGGGCATTTTAGGGTTCAGGTCATTCCTCTGTGGGTGCCGGTCCAGACTTCCAGACCTGCGGGGTTCAAACTGTTGAAGTCTGTCTTCTTCTGCCCAGTCAGACTCCCCTTCGATGGGGTCCTCGTAGCTATCTTCCCTGAAGGGCCGGTTACCCGGTCTTTGCTCTTCATGAGGAAGATCTTGGTACCCTTGGGAGGGCTGCTGTAAACGTGGTTGATTCCTGGGCGGTCCCGTCCTTCCACCTTGTCCCCGACTGAACTGCCCTCTCGCTGGGTGAGAACCGCCCCTCCCCCTGTGGTTCACGGGACCATTTCGATTACCATATCTCATGGGGTTTGGTCTATCTTGGGGCGCAGGGTTCCTCCTAGTTTCGTGATAGTTGGAGTCTCTCCACTTATCTTGAAATTGCCGTCCCCTTGCGTCTTCCCGATCATCCAACCTGCTGTCCGACGTCCTGAAACGCTCCTGAGAGGAGCCCGTTGGACGGGGACTCCTCTGTCGCTCAAAGTCGGGGTCAAGATCTCTCTCGCGATCGCCAAATTTTTCCCACCGTGACGACTGTCTGCTCTCTGCGTTGCCGTGATCGTGTTCAATGACGAGTGGTCCCGAGTGCCGAATGTTTCCACGGGGGAGGCTCCCCTGAGCGTCTCCTCCAAACCTATCTCTGGGTGTGTCCACCGAGTAACGCTGTTCCCCAAACTCCTCCTCATTCCTGTACCTGTGACAGCATAAGAGGAGGTGACATGGTTCAACAATGCTTATCATTCAACTTCACATCTGGTTTTAAATGTACACTTGACATTAGCTTTGAATAGGGCTGTCGCAATAACCAAAATATTGCAATACCGCGATATTGACAAGACTGCTTATGGCTTCAGCGTCACAGCTGAAAAAAAAACATGCGCCTCATTGCCCTTCTGTGTTCTGCATTTAACAATAAACAAGTATTTAATTAGTTTTAAAACTGTCATCTTTATCATTGAAATAACAACAATATAACTAAAAATAAAGCTTATTTTTATAGCACTAAAATCAGGATAAATTAATTAATTTGCGGGAAAAGATAATACAGAATATCGCGCTGTTGAGGGAAATTCCTTTACTGCAACAGCCATGGATTTGAACTTGTATTAAATGTCTGATTTACTGATTTATCACCACTTTAACATGAATTTTTAAAACTGCTTTTGCCATTTAAACTGCATTTTGCATCATCAACAAGACTGTGTTCAACATAAGACATGCAGATTGTTTTTAAAGAATCAGAAGAAAAGGAGAAGAAAGGTATAAAGCCATGCAGACTATTAGTGAAGACTAGCTTGTTTTAAGGTGTGATGACAAACAGTGAGGAATTTTGCTCTATGGAAAATTAGAAAGATGAGAATCCTCTGCATTCTTCGTTTCCTTGCGACAGTGCTGCAAAGCATCTCGCTTAAAATTTACCCAAGGTGAGCGTCGTCATCCGTTTCTCTTCTTTGCCTTTTAAAGGGGGGGTTCCTCTCTTGATGTGAATCCTCTCTTCGTCTGCCTCTATTCGGACCCTGCATGTTCCTTCTTCCTCTTTCCCTACCTGCTCCCCCTCTTTGGTCATCCAACCTCGCATTGGGACTGGGGTCCCTGAACCTCCCTCGACCTCTGCCCTGCTCCTCTCTCCTCCAGCCGATCCCCGACTCACTCTGTTGGTGGTCTGAGTGAGACCTCGGTGTCGGCGGCAATCTTTCCCTCGTCAACCTCGGAGGCGACTGGAGCAACCGCTCCCGCTCCCTGTTTTCAAAACGCTGGAAGATATCTCTAAACCCTCCTCTGCGTCTTTCTCCTCCTCCTCCCCCTCCTTCTCCTCCATCACGCAGTGGGGAAAGCCTCCGGTTATCATCAAAGCCCATCACATCCCGACGGGGCGATGGCCTCCGGCGGTAAAACTCCTCCTGGTTTGGATGACGTTGATGTTGATGCCCAAACTGACGGTCATCTGGGAAAGGAGGGGATCTTCTCTGGGCTTCAGGGTGCACGTCTTCCCTGAAGTAGTCCCAGTGCTCCTCCGGATCTTCTCGAGGGCGGTGGCTCCGGTCCGACGGATTCCCCTCCAGTTCTGCAACGACTTTATGAGGATCAAAGTCGGGTTCATCCCATGGGAACCTCCTGAAGAAGTAAATGTAAAAAAAAAGTGATTTATTTATGTACATAAATGAAAAGAAAATAGAGAACCATACAAGGGAGAAGAGGAATCTGATGCTGTATTTCCACTGCTTCCTCACCTGTTTATGTCTGGTGTGTTCACTCCTTATGTGCATAATAATATGCATGTGTAATTTTCCTCTTCCATTATTATTAAATTCTACATTTTTATTGTATTTATCAAAATAAATTGTTATTATTATTTTCTGTATGCATTTATGTATGGGTGTGTATTTATTTATTTACTTTATTGCATGTTTCCTTTTATTATAGTTTAGGTTTATGATTAAAATGGCATATATGTCACTATTTTATTTATATATATTTAAGTGAATATGTATTTAAGTTGATGAATCATTATGTTTATAATGAATCTATTTTTCTGTTTTGATATGTATTTTTCTTTTCTTTTAATTTATTGTTTTCACGCACAAATTGGAAATGTTTATGCACCCAACATATTGCAACTACACTGTAAACTGAGCATTATGTATTTTTCAATAAAACAAATCCCCCCCCGCCAAAAATAAGAACAATAAAAGTGGATGACTGCAGATCATCATGTCTGAATTTTAAATAACACAGATCTTGTGGGACACAAATATGAAAATGAAATAATAGAGATGCATTTACCTGTAACGTGGTGATCCGGACCGAGGTCTTGACATTTTGTCAACCTTGAAGGAAAGGAGAGATTTTACTTTCAAGATTAAAACTGAAGGCAAAACACAACACACCACAGTACAGTACAGGCAGTTATTACTAAACTACTTCTAACTAATCCATCTAATTTAGTTATCAAGGAGAACTCTTTTCTTCATTTATACAGTATGACTGATGATTAACTAGACTGTTTAGTTTCTGTCAACAGGGACAAGAGTCTCACAAGAGTCACCTCTCTATTGGCATGGAGTTTTATAAGATAAGCTAGATTTATCCCGAGGGAAATTGTTGTGCAAAATAGGAAAGAGTGCAAAAATAAAACATAACATATCACATAAATAATCCAAAATATACACAACGCCAAAAAACAACTATATAATAAATTAAAGTAATGTGTTATTTCTATGGTTTTAATAACCAACATGATACAATTACAGTATTGTTTATACTGTTATTATATTGTTCTATCCTGTACACACATCTATTGTAAGTCTGTCAACCCTGATAGAGGGATCCCTCCGCAGTTGCTCTTCAAGAGGTTTCTTCCATATTTTCCTTGTTAAATGGTTTGTTTGGGGAATATTTCTAAATATGAATCAAGAGTCTAAGGACAGAGGGTGTCTTGTCATGCTGTACAGATTGTAAAGTCCCTTGATATTGGGCTATATATATATATACATATGTATATAAAATTTACTTGATTTGAGAGTAGGACTGAGCGATAATTCAATATTAAAGTTCCTGCAGAATCACATCATGATGATATTACCATGTTAGATTGTTGTGAAAGTTGTTTAATTGTGAATCTGACTGACCTTTAATTAACAATTAACAAAATATCTTTATAAATACTGTGATGGCTATTTTAACTACGTTGCCTACTTCAACCATAAATCTAACACAACCTGTGAGCATTAAAACCTTCATAACCTTTTATTTACTTATTTTTAAAATGTATTTATTTATTTAATTTTGCATTATTTTTTATTTAATTTTAACTGTGTTTTTATTTATGTACATATTTATTTATTTATTTCAGCACAATTTTTCCTTTGCATTTCACCCATTTATTTCCCCAAACTTATTTATTTTTGTACTTCTTTTCTTTATACATTTGTCACAACGTGTGCCATCATGGGTCAGGGTGCATGACTATATGCTACCTAGCGAGCTAGCTAACATAACTTATATTTTATATAAAATAAATAAATAAAAAAATTGCAGTGTTGTTGTGTTACAGACTGCTCTGGTTTTATCTACAGTAGATGGACTTAATTAACTGAATGCATGACAGGGAGTCTCTCTGATCCACATCGATCTGCACTTTAGAGCTGCACAAATTATATTAAAGGTCCCATATCGTGCTCATTTTAAGGTTCATACTTGTATTTTGTGTTTCTACTAGAACATGTTTACATGCTGTAATGTTAAAAAAAACTTTATTTTCCTCATACTGTCTGACTGAATATACTTGTATTCACCCTCTCTGTCTGAAACGCTCCGTTTTAGCTCATTTCAACGAAATTGAAACGGAATTGCGTTGCTAGGCAACAGTTTGGGTCCATGTTTTACTGATGTTATTCACATACACTGCAACCAGGAAATAAACTGGGACACATTTAGAATGTTTAAAACCGTGTAATGGTCTAAATATATTGTATATTTGTGACATCACAAAAGGACAGAAATCCTAACGGCTTGTTTCAAACGTACAATTTCTGAATATGTGTGTATTTCTCCGTATATTGAGAGTTTTGATAGTTTAACAGTATTTATATGAGACTTAAACCTGCTTTATAATATAAAAGACATGAAAATCTCACTTTTTACAATATGGGACCTTTAAGTTAGCAGGTCTGATGGAGGTATCCTCCACCACAGTAATATTACAACACATAAGCACCAGCCTCCTTCACAATGACATGTTACATATTAAGTTAATTCTGTGAAATGTAAACAAACTTCAACTCATGTTCCTCAACCTAGCTTAGTAGCTGCCTTTAGCTGCACGCTCTATTGAGTCTAGTGGGGTGATTTGACTGATCAACAGATAGCTGTTAGTCCTTAGTGGGTTTTATATTATAAAACATCACCCAAACACTATCAAAACATCCAGGAATGTAAGCTAACTGTTAGCTAGCTGATGCTAAGCTAAAGCTAGTTAGCAGCTAGCTGATGCTAAGCTAAAGCTAGGTGTTCTTACCTTCGTCCTCAGCAGGTTCTCGCAGCTAACGTTAGCTAAAGCGATGCTAAAGCGACGTTAAACACACAATAAAACGCAATATAATGGAGTATAAACTTGTATATTATTAAAATAAACCCCCTGTTTATCTGTAGATGTAACCCAGAGCTGCTATCAGAGCTAACTAGCAGCTAACATGTGTTTAATGAGTTTCATTAAAGTCCAACGGATCAGAAAACGTCTGCAGAGGTTCAGCTGAACACCGCCGGAAACCAGGCACAACAACTTCCGCCGCGGGCTTTTCACAATACAAATATTAGTTGTGCAAATCCACAGTTCAGCAAAAACAAAAACACATCAAGCTATTATATGAATAAATTATGTAAGTATAAATAAAATACCAATAGAGTCAGAGAGTTTTTTTCTATTATACCTGTTCAGTGTCAGTAACATTTTACTGTACTCAAATTATTGTGAAAAGTCAGAAACCGGTCAAAATAAAATAATAAATGAATAAATACATAAATGACTTGATAAATAAATAAATGTCATTAAATATAGTAAAAATATAAATATTAAATATAATTAATTGATAAAATGTGATTTGAGTTGAGATTTCTGTTTTAATTTGCTTCTTTATTTATTTAACTTTGTATTAATTACCTTATTTCCCATTCCCTTTTATTTTTTTATGTATTTATTTTTTGTTAATGTTAAAATGTATTTATTTATTTGATTTTGCATTATTTTATATTTATTTTTAAATGTGTGTCTTTATTTGTTTATCAACATATTGTTGACACAGCCTCTCTTGGTATGGAGGACAGAACCGGTCAAAATAAAAAATAAACAATTAATAAATACATAAATGACTTGATAAATAAATAAATATGTATGCAAAAATATAAAAAATAAATGTAGCCATTAATTAATTAATTGATAAAATGTGATATAAATTGAGATTTTCTGTTTTGATTTGCTTCTTTATTTATTTAACTTTGTATTAATTACCTTATTTATTTACTCTTGTTTAATTTTCCCTTTTATTTATTTATGTATTTATTTTTTATTAATTTTAAAATGTATTTATTTATTTAATTTTGCATTATTTTCTATTTATTTTTAAACATGTGTCTTTATTTATGTACATATTAATTTATTTATTTGTACATGATTTTTCCTTTGCATTTCACCCATTTATTTCCCCAAACGTATTTATTTCTGTATTCTTTTCTTTATACATTTGTCACTCAACGTGTGTTATGATGGGGTCAGGGTGCATGACTAACAAAACTTATATTCTATATAAAATAAATAAAAAATAAATGCAAAAATAAATAAAAAATGAATGCAAATATAAATAAATAAATAAATAAAAAATAAATGGAAAAATTAATAAATACATTTAAAAAATAATGAAATACATAAATAAAAGGGTAAATTAAACAGAAGAGTAAATAAAAAAATACATAACACAAAGATACATAAATAAATAAATTAAGACATAAATATCAATTTATGTCATATTTTATCAATTAATTAATGGCAACATTTATTTTTAATATTATTTTTGTTACATTTAATGACATTTATTTATCTATTCATTTATTTTCGATTTTGGCAGGTTCCATCCTTCATATGGAACCTGCTCATTTGGTGCATATTACCAAACACATTTTCAATTAATTTAGTACCAACTAGTGGACACACAATAAGTCTGGAGATCTCATGAATTCAGCCCTGTGTAGGAATCTCAAGTAAAGATTAATTATTCACTTCAGCTTTTGCAGATCAGTTTTAATTTCAGTGCAGCATGAAGTCAACACACAGTGGAGATATAATGATAAATAAAAGTGGCTGCATTAAGCCCTACACTACATTTGTCATTTCATAAGTCACTTGTTATGAATGTCAAAGATTAAACATCTCATACAGTTTTGAATCTTCGTTTCATTTCCTCAACCAAAAGTGTCTGTTTGCCATTTATTATATTTATTGATCCAGCTCACCGACACACATGGCTTGATGATGTTTATTGTTCTTTTTCAGCAGTTATCCATGCACCACATCTACAATGATATATTCCACCAAGCTGCAGTGTCACAGAGTTAAGTAATATTAGGATAAACATTATGTCCTTTATTTTTACTTCATATACAAGGGGACCCCGGAGACCCTCTTACAATGAGCTTCAGCAGAATCTGGAGGAATAACATGGAGAGAGGGAAGCCGGCAGGAGAGTGAGAACATAAAACAATGTGCTGAAGGTTGCAGCAGTGACGGGTAAACGCATTTTCCCCCTCAATGTGGCACCTTGGAGGAGCAGAGGAGCTGCTTTTCCACAACAATACGGTTTCTAAAGAACTCTCTTTTGCACCTGGATCCAAATTTGACTCCTTCCCAACAGTTCCCACCCGACAGAAAGTCCCAGTGACTGAGATCATACTGGGAATTTGGAAGGTTTATAATGGCATGAAGAGGAGGATTTATTTTAAGGTTGATTCAAATATTTTTTTGACTGTTTTGATGCAGACTAATACATAAACTAAATTAAAAAAAATAAAGAAATGTAGTATCCTACACCTGTTGGTTTTTTTAAATGCTGATTCAAATAGATTGTTGATGTTTTTTCTAGGCAAAAACTCAATAAATTACATTAGAAAAAATAAAATAATTTAGTATTCTTCACCCGAATGACATACCTAGCAACAGACCACAAGGTAGGGAGAGCAGATTTACAAAAAAATGTATAACTAAATAACTACAATATGATTTTCCTTAAATACTAAGAAATGTGTACAGAGTTTGGTTGGTGTCTGGTCACAAAAACTGAAGGGATTTAGTATTCTTCGCCTGAAAGACAGACCTGGCACCAGACCGTGATGTAGGGAGATCAGATTTACATAAACTAAATAAATAAAATAAATAAATAGAATGCGATTTTCTGTAAATACTCAGAAATTTGTACAAAATTTGGTTGGTGGCTGGTCACAAAAACTAAAATAATTAAGTATTCTTCATCAGAATAACATACCTGGCACCAGACCATAAGGTAGGGAGATCAGATTTACAAAAAATATATAACTGAATAACTAGAATGTGATTTTCCTTAAATACTCTGACATTTGTACAGAGTTTGGTTGGTGGCTGGTCACAAGGAATTTAGTATTCTTCACCAGAATTAAACATCTGGCACCAGACAATAATGTAGGGAGATTACAATAAACTTAATTTAACAGTTGAATAAACAGAATATGATTTTCCCTTGGTGCCTGGTGGATTTTGTTTTAGGTGGGTGGGTTTCTGCTGGGGGAGTTTGGACTTATTACCTCAGTCTTTCTATAATCCTTGCTAGTGCCCTGATCATCTACACAGTAAATCTGGGGCTTTAGTGGCCCTTGAGAGCCGGTGGCCCCCGGGGTAGTTGCATGCTTTGCCCTGCTGGTAATCTAACCTGATCTGCCTGACACAGACTTGCTCGAGGGGTATTCGTAGTTCTTGTTTCACTTCTTCTTTCAATCTTTTAGTGGAAAAGGGCCTTTAAACATCAAAAAGTGAACATGCTGCATGAAACACAGCCTGAGGGCGAAGCACAGAGGACGGGTTGTTTTGACTGCACAGAGGTTTAAGGCCTCAGAGGTGATGAGAAAGGTTGTGACCGCTGCTTCACACCAGACTCCGTTCTGAATTGGTGAGGTATATTTTAGTCGAGGGGGAGTGTGGAGATACAAGCGTCTTCGGAGCAGTGAAACACACAACTACTGTTAAGTGCACACTACAAACTGCAGCTAGCGTGGTTACAGTCAGTGCCAGACAAATACACAACACACTGTGTGTCCCGACCTTTTTCGTCCTCGCTGTGGATTGTCCACGAAGCGTCCATCGATCAAGTGACGAGCAGCAGGAAAAAACCAAAGCGACAGGCTAAGAGTTATGGGTCAACAGCGGGGTTATAATATCAGTTTTCTTCTCCAGCGTCCAGCAGGGTGACAGGGGGAATCTACAGCAGACTGGATTTTTATAGAAGTAGGAGTCGCCGTCAGCAGTAGAGATAAACACACAGTAACCATCAGACAGAAACTCCCACACACTGTTCAAGTACACGGCTACAACCATTAACAGCTCAACTAGCTAGTCCTCACTGAAAATGCTACACAGGATTCACACAACAGTTTTTTTTTTTTTTTTACTGCTTCCCCTCCAGATAATCTGCTACAGAGCCGCTCCCTGACTCCTCCTGACTCCCAGTCGCATCTATTTACAGAGTTTTACAAAAGCAGGGGGATGAGAGATCGAAGCGGGTGATACTCGAGTGTTATCTTGTGGCAGTGCAGCCGGGCAATCACAACAGGAAGTCTGGGAATTTTGTGAGATGTCTTAAATGCAAAACAAATATGTAATCTGTAAACAAAAATGTAGGTTAATGTGTGCAGATTTAGGCTTACGTTAACCTTGAATCCTCAGCTCATGCCTTTACAGTAAGTTTTATAATGTGAACTAAGTTTTCAACAGCAAGTGTTTCTTTATTTTACAGTCGTTTCACTGTCCTAAACTCAGATTCTTCATATGACAAACATGCAACAATGCTGATCCCGCCTCCTTCTCTGCCACATAACCATGTCATAACACATTATTTGCATGTTTTTGTGTTTGTGAGAGTCATAATTGCCCATTTGCACTGCCTCAAAATGTGGCCAGAAGCTTTACTGTTATGCAAGGTTTGGTAATACAGATGTGAAATTAGTTGTTCAGCATTTGTTCCTTGTGGAGATGATTGTTGTTGTTGTTGTTGTTGTTGCAGACAGAAGTGACGGTCGGTCTCTTGGTCTGGTCGTCCTGTTTCTACAGTAACTTCCAGCTCCTGAGAAGAGAGAAGGAAGACAAAATGGAAACTGTTCAAACCTACCTTCAATCTGTGTTAATACCTTCATGATGACTCACTAAAACCCATCACATAAGTGTATTTATCCTAATCAGCAGAGTGATTTGGGAAACTGCGTGAGCACTCACCAAGTTAATCCACTAGAAAACGTTAATTAGCTTCCTGTCGTCAGATTTCTGCAGCTCCTTGTTGTTTCTTCACTTCATGCACAATATTCTGTCTGACAGCTGCAAACTGGCTGATTACCGACACTGAGACACACGGGCCGAAGCTTTGAATGCCTTTGAATACTTCTCACCCAAGCTTTGAAGCCCCAAAAACAGTATTCGGGACCGCCCTAGCGTCCACACTACTCTGTACGCTGGTTTCAAACCTCTAAAACGGAGACATTTGAAAACACAGCTGATGGCGTTTTAGTCTGGACCAGCAGGAACGGAGACTTTTGAAAACGATGACGCCCACATTCGCTTCTCGATTGTGTCTCAGTCATGACGTGTCCTTCCCTGATTCGTTACGCCACATCACGTGATAGTTTTCCAGAAGAAAACAAACATCATCAGCCTCGACTACCAGTGGAAAATTCAACATGGATAACGGATTACAGGCGTTGCTGACCTTGTTGTCTATGTTAGCAGCTGTTGTGCAGTTAAATTCTGCAATTTATAACGCTACTACTGCCTACAAGATCAGATAAGATAGAACTTCTGAGGGAAGTTGTTGTGTAGCAGTTGCAGTATAAAGTAGGAAAGAGTACAATAAATCAATAAACATATGTTGAAAATCCACAAAATATACACAGTGCCAAAATATAAACAAAGTTAACGGTGAGGTTGCTTCTTGGTTAGTCATTCTACAACACACAGACCCTCCCTGCCTGGTAGTTAGAGCTGTCCTCGACCAAATCAATTCTTAGTCGACTAACACTCATACGATTTTGTCGACTAATTGATGAGTTGATTTAATCAACAGATCTGTAAAACTGAGTTTCTCCACAAAGAATCACACTAAAACACTTTAAATCTGGTGTTTACCAGAGATGTGCTCAGAAGGTTCTTAGAAATAAGTCATTCAGCATGAAAAAAGCAGAAAAAAACAACTAATCGACTGAAGAAATCTTAGTCGACTAAGACCAAAACGACCGATTAGTCGACTAATTGATATAATAATTGATAATAATATTCCCCCATGTCTTTCAAACACCAGCCCCCGGTTTGTAACGCAGACTTTCTGTTAAATATTAAAGCTCCTCCAGAGACGCTGACGGCATCGTACAACTGTCAGAGGCTGAGCAGTACTAACCACCACGTGGAGTTAACAGATTGTGATGGGTAGAAGAGGTGGAGGGTGTCTACCTGGCTACTGGACGTCCAGTTTGCTCGGGCCGACGCTGTGGATGAGCTGAGAGGACTCAGAGGCGCCGCTGTACGCTTGAATCAGCAGGTTCTTGTTGAGGTCTCCGACCCCGCTGCCGGCCTGCAGTTTGGAGTAAGGGGCCGTCTCGGCGCCCTGACGCTGCCCTCGGCCCTGGGCGTCCAGGTCCATCAGGTGCTCCAGGGGGCAGCCGTCCGTCCCCTCCGTGAGCGGTGAAAACTCATGAGCGCTCGGCTGCTCGTCCCTGGACACTGGACTGATGGAGACAGATGGAGAACTTAAAAACACAATGATGACAGAGACAGGATATTTTAGAAATTAGCACTTTTCAAAAGTCATTTTACACATTTTTAGGTTTCGTGATGAGCTACAAAATGAGATCTGGATGGAAGCAGTCTCCATGTTTGTGTATTTTGTATATATGAATATTAAAGGACGGGTCCACCTGCGTTCTTTTACCTCTCAGAACACAGGAGTTGCTGGTCTACCGCCGCATCGATCGGTTAGTTAGTTTGTGTTATTGTGTGACTTTCTGATCTGAACTAACGTGGCGTCCACAGCAGTACGTTAGCTTAGCTTCCTGCCGGTACTCCTGTCTGCTTCTCCAAACTGGGAGCACGCCGACCGCCACCTAAGTTACTGTATTAATACGCTGACTATAAGGATGTATATATACTGTACATGTAGCAGCGTCATCATGCAGAAACCTACGTCAGGTCACGTGGGAGAAAGTTTTTAGAAGGACTTGAAGGGGAAATAGCATTTTGATGCTAAAACGGACTTTGACCAAAATTTTAATGTTGGGATTTGAATACATAAAGGACACCCGTGGAAGCTACAGAATGACATAAAAACCTTAAAAAAAAATGATGGACCTGCCCTTTAACACTGAATGTATCAGTGTTCCCTGACAATAAATAAATAAATCTCTCTCCCTTCATCTCAGACACCCTATACAAGACTTTTGTCTGTTTGGATGGGCAGCATGGGAAGACAATGAGATGCAGGACTGGAAGAAAAAGAAGCCAAAAAGGCTGGTTAGTGTGTGGGGAGTCACATCAATGCAGACAGAACTTGGCAGACAACGTGCAAAAAACTATAAAACACCAGTAATTATTTGTGTTATAATAACAAAAACATGCAGAGTAAAAAACAAAATGAAATTGAGCATGAAGTTCTGCAGTGTGAACAAAACCAGAGACAACACCTGAGAGTTAAATCACGGACAGTTAAAACAGAGACAAACAAAGACGTCTCACCTGACGTCCATGGACTGGACTCCGTCAGACAGCTCGTCCACGAAGCTCTTATTCTCCAGAGGTCCCAGCATGATGACGGGGGCTTCAGCTGGAGTCGGGGCGTCCTCCTCCGAGGTGACCGCACCCTCCGGCCTCATGTCAGACACTGTCAACGCACAGCGGCGTTTAAAGGTTAATATTATCGGTCATTTAATGAATGAATTGATCTACAAACGTTGTGATTAACAGTTTTAAGTCATTTTTCAAGTAAAAAACACAAAACAGTTGCTGGTTACTTACTTTAAGTCAAAGGTGTCAAACCTTTTTTCCTCTGAGAGCTAATTTGACAAAATGAAAAGTGTCCGAGAGCTACTGATAGCACCAAGTTGTGCATCGCCAATAGCAGACATCATTTCTATCTTATGGCCTTTAATAATGTTTCAGCCTCCGCAGTCATCGCCTCTATTACTATCTCGCCATAGGCGAAGGGCTTTTTGTGTTTCGTTAAGGATGTGCGCCACTAAACGAAGCCTCTGTTGCTGCGTCGGCCTTCTTTGTCAGTTTGGTAAACAGAGGCTGTTGGTTTCAGCTCTCGACTGAAACGAAAAAAAGACTCTGTTACCCAGTCCTCATAAAAATACCATATTTGTTGTCTTTTATTGGCCTGGCTATTTTCTGCGGTCTTTGTCAAATCTGGTGTGCGCTCATTAGTCTACTAACATTGCCTAATGTCACACCGTCAGTGATGTAACCAAACTTGAAAGCAGAGTAACTCCTTTAACTGACAGCTGATTGTAAAATGATCATTTTGTGACAGAAGGGGATGTGATGTGAATTTGATTGGATAGAAATTTAACGGACAAAACAGATTTACAAAGCATCTTTGTGTTCATCAAATTGATGTACACATTCTTTGAACCTTTAGCAAGCTAATTGATGGAGACCCCGGCTTTTCATTGTTCCATATCATTCTATTTTTTAGAATTGGACTAAATAATCCATCCATACATTTTCTTCCTCTTATCCGGGGGCAGCAGGCTTGGCAGGGAATTCCAGACGTCCCTCTCCACAGCAACGTTTTCCAGCTCTTCCTGGGGGACCCCGAGACGATCCCAGTCCAGATGAGATATATAATCTCTCAAGCGCGTTCTGGGTCTACCCCCGGGGCCTCTTACCCGTTGGACGTGCCTGGAATACCTCCAGAAGGTAGGCGTCCAGGAGGCATCCTGAGCAGATGTTTCGACACCTTTCGACGTGAAGGACTAAATAATCTAACACTTAAAAATAAATTATTGAGTGGAAATGTAAAGCCTGTCATGACACCCGGAATATAATCTGATATTATGTGCAGTAAATGTGATGTTTCACCTGTAACTGTTTGTTAGTCACAGGTTCAATTCTGTGACAATAAGACAAGTGAAACAACGCTTCTACATCATGAATTTGGCAGGTTTTGTAACTCAGTATATCTCACTTCCTCTGAACCCATCTGTGCTGATAAAACAGCAGTAATGTAAAGCTATTTTGGGTTTAGAGAGTTCAAGGGATGCTGCAGTATCCGTGGTGTTCTGCCTTTAAACCACCAGGAGGCGCTGTTCCCCCGCTTGTATAACACTGCTGAGTCACACTGCAGCTGAGACTCATTCAATTATACAGAAAACTAATTATGCTGGAGGAGAATGGTGAGTCAATAAGTCTTGGAGTGAACAACAGGACAAAACAAATAAAAATAAATCAAATTGCCATGTTGCAGGAAGTGACATCATGATGTGTTTAACATTCACCTGCAGCACCAGTCAGAGGCTCCGCTTCATTCTTCCGTGTTCTCTTCATGATCTCCTCGATTCTCTGTGAAAACACACACACTTTGTTTTTATCTTTTTATCTCATCTTTGTTTGTTAAATCAATAACGCCAGTATGATTCATGACAACATGTGTCATGTGAAGGAGATCTCTCTGATACCTTCTTCCTCTGCAGCCTCTCCTGCTCCTCCTGGATGTGCAGCAGCTCTCTTTCCTGCCTCTTCCTCTCAGCCTCTTTCTGGGCACGCAGGAAGGCCTCCTCCCTCTGAAAAACACCCAGTAACATCAGTCACATCCTCTTTCTATACTTCACTCTTTCTGTAAAAGTAGAGTTGTAGTCTTATTTCGGATTTAGCAGAGTCACACAATAACACAAACCGATGGAGGCGGCGGTAGAGCAGCGACTCCCGTGTTCGGAGAGGTGAAATTACTATTTTTGTCAAAGGAGTCTGGTAGCTTTAAAGAGAGCGTAGATAACGGCTTCAGTTCCCCGTCAGAAAGAGCTGTCTGATGGCGAGGTAAAGCAGTGAAAATATTCTAAATATAGCGCATACTTAAACTGATTTAGATTTTTTTAGGTGTCTAAAACATGTTTTGCTCTCGTGCTGTTACTCCTGTCTGTTTCTCCAAACTGGGGGCGTACCGACCGCCATCTACTGTAGGTAGTAATACACTGACTATGGATAAGTACCTCAAACAACCAGTGTTGAGCAGTACTGTAATATTATTACTTTCCCCACTAACGAGTAGTGTAAGGGATTACAATTTACAAAACAGTACTTATATTACAGTTGTCAATCCAAGTAATGCTTCTTAGTAATTTATGTTTTGTGCCAGGTAGGCTTATGTTACGATGACGTGAACGTGTGGCAGGTCAGCGTGCATCTCCGCATCTTGTCGAGTTGGCCATTCGCACATGTGTGACCGTGCCCTGAGGGAGAGGAAGAGAGGCATACTTCCAAACGCTGGAAGCATTGTCATTGTTTGAGTTTGTCTCAGTCAACGATGCAGAGAGCAGCAAATTTCTTTCAACAGTGAAAAATACAACATCTCATTTTTTGAAGCATCTGAAAAATAACAGAAGAAAATGCAAAAAGGTCTGGTCTTAACGAGGTCTTAACGAGGTCTTAACGAGGTCTTAACGAGGTCTTAACATGCTTTCTGTAAAATAAGAAAAATGCATTTATGTTTTCTCTTCTCTGTATCGGCTCCCATGTTTGTCTTACAGCTTATGTTAAAACCTAGCAGTACTTTTAATGGATGATGTATATAAATTACATAATATTTTGTTGTCAGTATTGTGGTGATCATGTGATTTCCCCCCGTTGGTTGTTGATACCATATAGTTGAGGCCACATCCGCTTTGTTAGTTTGTTTTAAGCCCTGACGAAGATCTACAGTGGTCAAAACATGTTGACTTTTTTAATGATTTAACCATTATAATAAAGGCTTTTTAATATTTTCTTTCCTCGTTTGCCACGTGTTTTAATATGTCTGGATTGTCTATCAAGGTTTCTGGTGTCAAAGTCAACGAAACAGTAAATATGATTAACATTAACTTGACATCTCATCACATCCAGACAGCTGCAACCACGAGGAATAACTTGAGCAGCATCACACAAATAAATATATTATATAACATGAATGTGAGCTGACCTCTCTGTCCAGCTGATCCTGCATGTCCTTCCATCTCTGCTCCTTCTGCCGTCTCTCCTCGTCCTCCCGGTTCCTCCTCTCCTCCTCCCGCCTCACTCTCTCCTCCTCGGCCTGCAGTGCGGCTATCTCCTGCCTCTCTCTCTCCTCCTGCTGCCTCCTCTGCTCCTCCTCAGCCCTCAGCCTGGACCAACACATGCAGGTTTGAGCTGTGCAGGCCACCATACAACACTAGCACCATCTTTTTTCTTTTTATTAAAACATTTTGTTCGTCAAGATTTTCCATTTTTCCACAACAAGAAATACAATCTATACAAAAACATCAATCATCAATTCTCCCCCACCCCCAAATGTCCATAATGAAAAAAGAAAAATAAATAAATAAATAAATAAAATAACAAATAAAAAATAAATAAAATAAAATAAATAAATAAAATAAATAAAATAAATAATAGTAAATTAATTAAATATAAAATAATAATAAATAATAATAATAACACCAAGAATAAATAACCATTTCTATTCTGTTTGTCAGTCCAGTTTCTAGAAATAGATTTTGGTGTTATTATTGTAATGTTCATTAGCTTGTTAGAACTGGACACACTTGATTGTCAAATGATAAATCATGGGGACTACGTTGGTCATCGTCTATCACAGATATCATATGTTTAAAACTGTAAACTGTTATAGTTTTATTATGTAAATTAATACTGAGATTTATCCCAGAATGACGACTGAAATACTTGAAAATGCAGCTAAAAAGATTAATTCCTGTTGGATTTATGTGTCAAATCTCAACTAAACAATTAAACCAGAATAAGAATCAGGTTTATTGCCAAGTAGGTGTTCACATACAAGGAATGGGGCTTGTTATCTTGGTGCACAACAATAATCATAGTAAAAGAAAATAATAAAATAAAACAAGAACTCGAAAAGTTGAGAATCATAAATCTAAAATAGAAAAACGTCCAAAACAAAATATGAAAAGATATCAAAAGACATAACTAAATAAATAACACAATTATTAGATAAATAAATAAATAAATCTGTCTTTACAATAATAATAATAATAATAATAATAATAATAATAATAAAGATTTGGTTATTTTAACAGGTTATTATAATATCATGATACAGTGTATACTTATATCTAAATACGATTTGTTTCTTCCATTTCAAGTGCAAGTGTGCACATTCATACATAAATACACATACAAATAAACATGCATATTAGGGTTGCAACTAACAATTGTTTTCATTATCAATTAATCTGTCAATTATTTTCTTGATTAAATTAAAAAAAAAACTCCCAGATCCAAAAGTGACGACTTCAAATGTCTTGTTTTGTCGGACTAATAATCCAAAGATTTCAGTTTACCAATAAATGCAACAAATCATCACACTTGAGAGGCTGGAGCTCAGGAATGACTTCATGATTCTTATCAGAATAATTGGCGATGAATTTAAATGTAAAACTACACCCACCTCTCGTCCTCCTGCCGTTGTCTCTCCTCCTGCTCCTTCTGTATTCGGGCCAGACGTCGTCTCTCTGCCAGCAGTCTGGATGCCTCCTCAGCATCCGTCGTCCCACCGACACTCCGGCCCGTGGGCGTGCCCGGAGACTCTGTAGCGTGGAGACAAAGATGGTGGAGCGTTGAGGTGGTGCAGTATGACTTAACAAAAAAGAAATATGTCTGGACAAATCTTTCGGGAGTCAGAATTCGACGTTAAGTGGACATTCTTGAGTTAATTATTTAGTCCTTTCAAAGGTCTGTGTGGAAATGCAGCTGAATATTCTTCCTTTATGGTGAATTCATGTGCAGCTGTACAAAGACACACTGTGGCTTTACCTGCGTTCAGTTCTCTGCTGGTGGATTTGGGGATCTTTTTCTCCGAGGTCTCAGATTTGGTTGATTTCCTCTCCAGGGTGCCGTGACCTTTGACCTCGGTGTGACCCCTGTCGTCGTTGCCGGGGGTGGTGGCCCTCTGCCGGAGCGGGGAAGGGGGGTACTGGCCGGGGGAGCAGGGTGACTGGGCGCGACTCCTGTTCGACCTCACCCTGAAAACCAACGCAGACACATCAGGTCACCTGGGCTCTAATCCAGGTGAGGTGTGTGTACATGTTAGTGTGTGTGTGTATGTGTTTTGTACCGTTTCGGTGTGGCGGGGCCCTTGCTGTTGGCCCTGAAGGAAGAACTGCGGACCGGTGTGTTTGCAGTCTCCCCCTGCAAGTCACATTTACAAATATTACTGTGATAATAAAATAACAAGATCACACATTATAAACAAGAAGTCAACCGTGACATGAAGCATGATTTTATACAACATACAGCATGAGTATATCTACTGAAAAGTCAGTTATCTGCTGCCACAAAGCTTGATTGTGTCCAGTCAGATGTCTGAGAGGACTACACTATATGTCTGAATGGTGTTTCATGCTTTTATCTTGTTATGTTATTTAGTTCAGTACACGGAGAACAAATCGCTGTCCAATGGTTCTACCAAACTGACAGTTAAAAGAGACAAAAATCCCTCTGAGCGACAGTTGAATCAGAATAGAAGAAAACAGTCATTGGTAAAAGAAACTGGATCTTCTTTCTCCTTCTCATACCTCTTCCTAACTGGACGCGATGCGATCGAGCCAACATCGGATTGTTTCAGTTTTTCCCGATGAAGATGTAACCTAACTTGCTCCGTGCGTCACGAACAGGCTGAGCGACGTGTCGCTTATTTGAAAAAACGCTCACCTTGGCTCTATTTATGCGAAGTCTCACGCACCTCCAACCCATTTTCACTGGTCTAAAATCGACACTGACAGTAACTGATCATAAACTCACTCTCTCTATATAATAGAGAATGACATCGCTCGTAGTATATGTGGACTATATTTCGCGCTGCATTCGCCAGAGTTCGCTCGGTCGCTGTATGTTAGTTAGGAGGTATCACTCCCCACCGCTACAAGGAAAAGGAAAAGGAAAAGCTACCTAGATAACTAAAGCGACCACACTTTACGGCCCCACTGACAGGTGTTGTCGCCATAACAACTAAAAACAATCACAATACTCTTTTGTACTAGTCAAATGACAGTTCAATGTCCGTTCTACTACTATTCTTTTTCTATGGTTTCACCACAGCGGTAATATCTTCTTTCCAAAATAAACCAACAGGGTTCGTGGGAAATGTGGTCTTATTTTGAATAAACAACAGCAGTAACAACTCTACCAGCATCCAGACACATCAGGTGTGAGCATATATCTACATATTTCTACAAAATGTGTTACAACACTTGTTAATATGCCCTTTCAGTCTTGAACAGCTCACTGTTAATGAGGTTGCAAGTGTCTAGTTTGTGTGTGAGGACTGACCGTGGGTGTTTTGGCTCTGGACGTCTCTTCGGGGAGTCCAGCGATGCTCCTGCGGTTGGAGGAACTTCTGTACGGTCTGTGGTTGTTGGGGGAAGCTGTTCGATGGGACACAAAAGACACTGACGGGTCACGAAACGACACACACAAAACACACACACACACACAATGACGATGACACAGAAAATCAGCCAATGAGACACACTTAATATTCACAACAAATAAAAGAGATGCTCTCTTCCCTTCCCTGTAATCCTAATAGAGACAGACGTATTTGTAGTAATAGCTTTGCTGCAAGTTTGAGAGTAAGGCGGATAAAACATAACTTCAGTCTTTGTTGTTATTTGATAAACAATAATAAATAAAACAATTTGTATAAAGGAAAGTAAAAATTGACTCTGACCCACTGTGAAAAAATAAACATGAACACTGAACCCTGGTAGTACTTGTATTATATGTACCTGGACATCTTAAAAATAGAGCTGTAAAGTTTCTTTTAATGCATTAATGCAACTTGCGATTTTTAATTAACCTCTTAAAAATCCAATGGGTCACCGATCTTTCAGAGGTTGTAGTGGCTCAGTATTAAAACTAGAGTGAAGATACTGGTGTCATGTGAAACTAGAAAACCTAATGAATCCGTTGGTACCAACCATATCACACAGAGACGATAATTACTGATCAGTAAATTATTTATTAACAGTTTATTGTTGCACATATAACATGTATAAGGGTCACATAGTGTATTGTTTAGGTGTTGTACTGCGTCACCTTCAACCTGTTTTGTCAACTGTGCAATACTCTAGCATTAATACTGCACTTATATTACAAGAGATATTTATATTTAATTCTTATTTATACCATTCTTAACACACTTAATAGATCCCACTTCTCAGCGTTTTTATTTTGTATTTACTTATTCACACTGTGGTATATATTACATATGTTTGATGTACATATTTCTTATTTTTATTAATTATTTATATTACTCTACATATATTGTGTTATATATAGTAGCGTTATGTACATAATTAACATTTTACATTCTCCTTTATTTCTATTTATTATATATTTCTTTATGCTTTTATAGTATCAGCTGCAACTTCCCAATTTCCCCCTGTGGATGAATTAAGTATTTCTGATTCTGGTGTGAACGTTCTCTCTTACCTCTCTCCGGTGAATGGAGGGCGGCTGAAGAGTTGGAGAGCTGTTTGTTGATTGGCTGATCCATCCCAGGTGGAGACAGGAAGTCACTGACTGATTAAAAAAAGAACAGATGGACACATACATGACAGTGAATCAAAGTACCGGCTGCTGCTGTATCGAAGGAGGATGTAAATGTCACCCTCAATAAAAAACATCCCCGATCCCCCGACAACAAACACTCGTCACGCGACAAACACAAAACTGCCGGCTCACACAGAAAAATAATCCAGCGGATCGATAAACCGCGCAGGCTGCAGAATAAATTAACCTTGGTGATGTGAAGCAGGGATGAAGCAGCAGAACAGAGAGCAACCTGCTTCATCATGAAATGGAGGATGAAGAGATACAGAGGCAGCTGGAGGAGAATGTTTCCTACAGCCGCTGAAGGCACCATGACAACATCCACATGCAAGCTGTAATCTGATTACTGTGAGTTTAAGTGATGTGTTTGATGATATTCAGATTAATGTCTAAACAGGGGTAATTTCTAATTTCTAATTAATGCTACAAAATGATAACGTTGTCCTGTGTATTGTCTTTTCTAACAAAAATAGTTCAGACATTTTGGGGTTTATTTGCTCTCTGGTGGAGCTTTAGATGAGAAGATCAATAACACTCCCATTTCAGGCTGCAGTCTTTTAACTTATCTCAGCAAAAACAGGTATAAAACAAGATTTAACAGGTTAATTAGGCAGATTTTGCTACTTTAGGACTACCTAGTTGTTTGTGCTTAGCTAAGCAAACCAGCTGTTGGCAATATTTTTACTGCACTACATGCTTATATTCTATTTCAATAACCTTTTTTACATTTTATATTCCATTATGCATTTTAGTGTGTCTAATAGACAGGGAGGTAAATGGAAACACTTCACATTATTCATTGAGAATTGAGAAAACTTTAGTAGTTTTGCCAATGAGATCAGGCTTTAAAGATTAATTGGATTTTGTATCAAGTTCTTCAAGAGTTTGATGCTCATTTTCTCAGTTGTTTGTGTTGCTGTTATTTGATTTTCATCTGGAAAACTTGTGTTTTGTTTTGTTTTCTGTCATTAACATCTGTCCAGGAAGTACAGATACAAAAGAGTCTTTGTTTACAAAGACAACACTGTCCTTTAAACAATAAATACATTTGAAAATACAGTAAATAAAAGAGGAAGAAGGAAACAAAAGGATTTGATTGGTTGAATTCAAATAAACTTAATTACAGAGCATCTTAACACAAAGCTCTGTTAACTGCAGACCTGAAAGCTGTTTTGCTTCTGGCACAAAAATATAAAAGTATAATTTTTTATGTCTAGACAACTTGAAAGATGATGATTCATTCTAATTCAGCTCTGTAAATCAGGCTATGCTCTGTTGCCAGAAACATGACAGTTTTATAACATAATTATCATGTCAACTTACATTTATTATAATCAGATTTTTCTGAACTCTTCTTACTCTATTAGGATGTCTTTCTTTGTACTGACTTTACAGTCTTTGCATAATAACAATTTAAGTAAGAGTAACCTGAACATAATTTAATTTTGTTTCTGGCTTGATATCCCAACTGGCTGGAGTCTTGGCTCTTTTTCTTTATCTTCTGCAGTATCCTGCATCAGCCCAATTTTTTTTGTATTCAATTAAGTAGATAAAACTGTATATGCACCGTAGACTGTATATAAAGATGGACGACATGAGTGAAGCCAACACATCTGGATTGCCCCCTGGTGGCTGGCTGCAGTATAGCTCATAAATCCCATATTCTCCTTTAATTTGGGCCAATTTAAAAGGTCAAAGTAAACGTGATAGATGGTTTCTGTCATTTTAGGTAGTTCTTATCACGCTGATGTATGTTTAAGTGTTAATTTTTCTGATCAGTTTGGTTTTAATTAGTTGTTTTATTCTATAAAAAGGGGGTGAGACCTCATGATTGACAGCTGTGATTGACAGCTGCTCTGAGTGAAATAGTCGCAGCCGGAGGCTGTGAATTGTACGAGAGAGGAGATGTAACTTTAACTTTCCATAACCGTCACCGGTCTGTGTAATATACAACGTGTCAATATGATTATAAATGTAGTTATAGAGATATTAGGTTAGTTGTTGTGTCTTGCTAACCAAACAGCTATGGCATGGTGGCTCACGCAAGCAAGCTGCCACCATGCTCGGCTCGCGATTGGTTCGGGCACTTTCGTACAGTGTGAGTAAGTAGAAACGCGTCGTCCATCTATATATACAGTCTGTGATATGTATTATAAAACAACATTATTGTGTTCCCAACCGACTGGTGATGAAATTAGTACGTTAGAAATATAATAAAAGTGCACGTTTGGGTGAAACTGCTCGCGGGTTTGGAACAAAAGTGCAAAAAAAATATATGGATTTCTGCAGCGGCTGCTTCTGTAATGTGGAACAGGGATGATTGGAAATGTCTGCTGGATGTTGTGTGTGTGTGTGTGTGTGTGTGTGTGTGTGTGTGTGTGTGTGTGTGTGTGTGTGTGTGTGTGTTGATCTGATCTTTGCCCGTGTGTACGTGGGGTCTAATACGTTTCACGGATAGCTACAGGGTGACTGTCTGGTATGATGTATGGTGGGTGTGTGTGTGTGTGTGTGTGTGTGTGTAGAGGGTTATAGACTGGGCTTCCCGGTGAGATGATATGTACGCATCACTAAACACGGCCCTGGGCCAGGAAGACAGGAAGTGGAGCAGCCCTTTGTTGTGATAAGGGTGGGGGAGTGCATGTGTGTGTGTGTGTGTGTGTTAGTGCATAGCGGGGGGGCTCCAAACCAGACACCCATTAGCCTCACAGGAGAGGTGGAAACACTAGGGCTGTACCGTATGTCATTTTTATACATTCAAAGCTTCTATTGAGGTTTCGAATGAGACGTTGAATGTCTGTCGTTATATTTTATGACGTCATCACCATGAAAAAAAAATTTAATAAAAAAATAGATTTTGTGGTTATATAAATGTCATTTCTGGTGTTGTTAGATTGCTGCTCGACCACCCCTTTGATACAGGTGCATGCGGGAGAGCAAACAGTTTTTTGACCGCAGTGAAAATGTTGTTTTTGAAAGGCTAAAAAAAATATAAAATATGGATTGAAGCAGAATATTTTGTTAGATAAATGCATGCTGTGAATCTATCATTTTTTTCAATAAATGTTGACTTTCAACACTCTGGAGTTATTGGAAATGTTATTGGATCATACAAATCTGAAACAATTCTCAGCAGCCACCACTGGAATCTACAAATAGAATAATATTAATAATATGAGTGGAGCATGATCTAAAAAAAGCTGCGCAGCATTCAAATGTTGTTTTAGAATTCAAATGTCACTACCAGTATTTCCATTCACATATTTTAATGTACATTTTTGAAGTATCGCATCGTTCACCTCACTTGAGGTGTTTTTTTCCTTTGTCGAAAAAGAGTTGATGTGCTAAAAAAACTCTGCTTAACAAAGAAAACTCTGCATCAGAAACCAGAAAACATAACTGTATTAAATAAATGAAATCATCTGATTGTTTCTAGCTCCATGTTGGGTAGCGGCCCAAACCCAACATCTCTGCATTTGTGTGACACAAAGGACTGCAGATAGAAACCATTTGTAGTTGAGATTTTGGAGGAAAAGCGAACTATAGTTACCCAGAAACCCTTTGGCTGCATCTCTATGCAAAGATGTATGTTGTGAAGCGTGACAGTGAAGAATGTTTTGTCATTTACTCAAAGAAACTAGTAAATATATAAAGATAAAGAAGTCTTTACAAGCAACACTGCAATGAACTGATCAGCAGACAGTACACACACGTCATAAATGCACTCTGACAGCCGATGTGACGGCACAAAGACGTCCACACACATGCGACACAGAGGAACAGCTGCAGGTGAGACAGCAGGACTCGTGGTGGTGGTGGCGGCGGTGGTGGTGGGGGGGAGCGGTATGAGCGTGGCACACACACACACACACAGAGTCATGTGGTCAGTACCGTTACGGGATTGTCTGGCGTTGGAAGCAGCAGTAAGCTCATTGGGCTGAGCGGAGCCAATGGCATGGCAGGGCGGGGTCTTAGGGTTACCTGGGCAGCAGGTGAAGCAGAGCGGAGAAAGCAAAGCGTTACACACGCACACACTCGTACATCTGCGTCACTCACACACCAACAGGTAACAGCCACACACACACACACACACACTGACAAAAACAGTACAACACAAGATTCCCAGCAGGAATTGACACATCGAGACCTCGTTATGCGGAGTGGTGGAACACCATGCAATAAAGCTGTGAGTAAAACAAAGCTGCCTTCACAAGGAACTTGTGAGGAGCATGGGAAATCTGCACGACATGCTCGGCGTTGAAGCCATTAAGAAAACTGTTGCTAGGTGACAGACAATAACAAGATGGAGCCAGAAGAAAAGTCAACAAAGTCCGCAAAGACCATGAACGTCTGCACCAAACTGCAGCCAACAGTTGTGGAGACGTTCCTCTCTGAACCAACCTCACGGTGGCGCCAGAGGGAAAGTCACAGCATCACCAAAATCATCAGGAATCATCCTCTGGGAACCATGAACGTCACGCAATATTCAGGAAATCCATCCAGTAGCTATTGAGATCAGTCTGGACCAAAGTGGTGGAACAACCACGCTGCTACAATGGCTGAAAATGGACCAAAAAATAGACCTGTCGCCAGTAAAAGTCTGTTAAATACAGGCTTGGTTCTCTTTGCCGAAACTATTTGAAAATGTACAGTAACAGCAGAAAAAGTGACTTCTGTGGGCAATGAAAAAAATCCACATAAATTACAATTTACAACACGACCCCACAGGCATCATGTAACCCATAAAAACTTCCTGTTTTATGCTTTAATTTCCCCTTTGGAAGAACCATCTTAATCCACGCTGTCTGACAGAATCATATTGTTGCTTGTTTCAGCTCTTTTTGAAGCTGTATAATGTTGAATCTGAGTGAAATGATCCCATGTTTCTTTAATGTCTGTACCTCTCCATCAAATGCAAATATTCTAGATGTCTTAGGAAGTTCATCCTGACAGATTTGGTTCCATTGAAAACTTTGGGATCTCCACTGGAATTTAAAATAAAGAATAAACTAATTCTGTGGTTTGAGCAGTGACGACGTTTACATGCACCAAATATTGCCCTTTTTCCGAAAAAGACAATATTCCTCCTAAGCTGTTTACATGGCTAATGAAGATGAATATTCCATTAATATTCCTGTTTACATGCAGCCGTGAATACTCCAGTTAACATAACCGGTGACTTGTTGGACCATGCGAACACAGTCTTTCTCTCCTTCAACCTCCTTCTTGAAAAGGTCGGCATTGCAAAATTTGTGCATATCCAAAAACCTGTCGATATCCAACTCTTTCATAATGCTTAAAAGCAGTGTTTTTCGTTCTCTTTTGGGCGCGCATCTCTGCAAACTGTCGGCTAGTTGGTTTGTGAACAACGAAAAGAGCTGGCTGTAAACAGGCAAGAGGCTGTGTGTCGCAAACTGCCGTAAAAACCCAGATTCTGAATGTTCTGTATACATGTCCACAAAGAATGTTCCTAAAACCTGAATAATATCAGCATATCCCACATGTCTTAGTCAGAAAATGCTCCTTTCAGAATAAGGCCTAATTCAGAATATCCAAACAGAATATGCTGTTAACATGACCCCTATCAAATTCACTATATTATCATATTCAGAATAATAGTAGAATATTAGTGTGCGACACACAGCCTCTTGCCTTGTCAGAGTCTGTTCTCGTGCGTAGCCGTGAAAAGAAAAGCTTGAAGAACGCAGTTTTGCAAAAACAGCGAGGGTTTAACACCACGGGAGCAACATGACTGCAGTTAGAAAAGGAGGGAAATTTAAGTTATTTAAAAGGGCGAAGCAGTAGGACGTATGTCATTGGGGGCTTTTACGTTAATCGGAGTATGAACGGCTGCATGTTAACAAGAATATTAGTGCAGTATTCATCCTCTTTAGCCGTGTAAACAGCTTGTCTTTTGCAGAATAAGGGCAAGAACCGGTGCATGTAAACGTAGTGAGCGTTGGCTGCTTAGCATGTTTCCTGTTTGCATTATTAACATGCTGAAGTAGCCTGTTATAGCTGGTTGATTTACAGCCAGGAAGGCCAGCTTATGGCTGACCGATCGATTGCCTCCATATTTCTTTCAATTTTCCAGAACATAAAGCATGCGAACACGAATGAGACAAAAACGCCGAGTGCCCCCATGATGGATTGAACATCAAAATAAACTGAGAAATTATCAGATTTTTAAGTGGCCAACCTTTAAGCAGAGAGAAATACGCAGCACACACACATACACACACTTTAGCGAGTGTCTGTCCTTTAATCGAGTGGAGCTGTAAGATGAGATGCTGCTGTTTCTGCTGCAGTGAGCGTTCTGCTGGGTCCCCACAGATCCCAGAGCAGCCTCTCTGCCAGTCAGCCGGGCCAGAGCCAGACGGAGCTGCTGGGTGGACCCTGATCCCGGGTCAGTGCCAGGACGGCCGGGCTGATGGGTATACTGTGAATAATTGATGGCGTTATGAATGCACTGCAGGATGTACAGCCAAGCTGGTGGCGCTCTGACGGCGGAGACGTCTCAGAGAAGACGAGGACGATGCGATACGAAATAAAGAGATAAACTACGAGGTAGATGTTGGCACAGCAGGCAGCCTCATGTCGCACTCTGTCTGTGTTTATGTCAGCGGCCTTGGTGCGTTCAAGGTTAGATGTGTAACTCTTCTGGGAATTGAAGCTGCCTCCCAGCTCGGGAATAAAACAACAGAGCAATAACACACACACATACAAACACACACCTGTAGCACATTTACAAGCCAGAACCATCAGCTACCAGTTTAAAAGCACAGCTTCAGTGTGTGTGATGGTAAACACACACACAGCCTCTCCTAACCCTGATGAGGTTTAGAGACAAAGCGCTGAGCAGCTCCTGCATTGCAGCCTCCACACCCTTTTCCATCCTCTGCCCTGCTCCTTTCTTTACCTCCATCACTTCTCCCATTCATCCTCCTCACACCCACTCTTCCTCCTCTGCTTTGTCGTCCCCACCCTTTCATCCCACCATCCCCCCCAAACCCACCGACCTCCAGACCTCCTCCCTAAACACCTCTCCTCCCAACCCCCCCATCCTATGCTCTCTCCTGTTCTACATCTCAAACCAACCCACCGCTGACATCATCCACTCTCTCCATCACCTCACCTCCCGTCATACTCACCCTCTACTCCATCAGGCGGTCCTCCCCATGTCCAGCGTTTAGGCCTGTTATCCAGGTGGTCCCGAGGCTCCCCCCCTCCTCCACCTCCACCTCCTCCTCCTCCTCGTCTCTCGGTGCCTCCGGCTCTCCGGCGTACCAGGGCCTCCAGCCTCTCCTGCTCGTTGCGTTCAGAAATAGGGAAGAACAGACACTCTCTCACTGAGCCGTCGCTACGGCGACGGGTACCCGGCGATGCGCACGGAGACGGCTGCGCCATGGTTACCGCATGCAGCAGCCTCGCCCCTCCGTCCTCTTCACACTCGTCTGTTTCTGTGTCTGCTGGCGGTCACCAGCGCTCGATCGCTGGCTCGTCTGTCACTCAGTGATACATAATACAGCAGCACTGCTCCCTCTCTCTCTCTCTCTCTCTCTCTCTCTCTCTCTCTCTCTCTGTCTGCCTCTCCCTCTAGGTAACACCGGCTCCCTCCCTATCTCCTCTCTGCTACCTCACATATTGCTCACCCCTCCCACCCTCTCCCTCTCTCTCTCTCTGTCTCTACCTCGATCCCCCTCCCTCTCTGAGTCTATTTCAAAGAGCAGTTTAGTCAGACGGGAGGGGACAAAATGCATCCCATCACCACCCCCACACACATGCATGAACACACACAGACTGACTGGGTGGATTGGATATTGATACTGGTCGCATTGGTTTTAACTCCAGTTCTCCTTCTTCTGCCTCTACACACAGTATAATATACTTCATACAAAGGCACAGAAACCACAGGAGAACAACAATACAATAACACTTGACACATGATATGATTCAAATGAATTTGTTCTTTTCCATCAAGGTGAGAAATAATACAATATAGATGTTCTCATCTTATCATTGTGTGTTCTTATATTCCATCCTTTTTCCTCAGTGAACAAACTAACGCAGCACATTAATCTTAAAGAGCAAATAATTCTAATATTCATTAACTCTTAAAATCTATACACAAGTTCCTTAGTTCTTTAAACCATCCTAACGTAGACAATTTAAGATATTGTCAGCGCCTGCCTATCAATTATTCATTCATATAATAATATCAGATATTTAAAGATTACAGGGTTTCTGCAGGGTTCACCGAGTTCAATTTAAGGCCTTTTTAATACCACTTAATATAAATTCATGATCACACTGGTCAAAGTATAAAGTATAAAGGAAAACCAGTCGGGATGATATGGACTAGAATTATTTATCACGTTTTTTCAGTACTTCTCAGCAGCATATGACAATAATTATTAATGATATAACTGATTAAATTAAAGCAACCCGGACCCGGATAATCGACAGAAAATAAAAGGATAGATTAACCAGTGAAAAGAATTTATTTACATTAATTTAAGCATGCAAGAGAAAATATTTTTTTTATATTTTGTAAATTATATTTATGACTTTTTAATACCTTCCAAAGCCTTTTTCATTAAAACCAAATTCAATGCTTTTTAAGACTTTTTAAGACCTGCAGGTATTCTTTATTATGTATTATTATTATTATATTGGACCGGTCGTCTCCACGTTCTTTGTTTCAGTGCTGGATATTGATTGATTAGTATGTAAATATCTGATTGCCTTGATAGGTGCAATGTCTTGTTGTATTTTTGTTATTTATGAGACATCTGTAATGAATAGTTGTGATGAAGATGAAGGCAAAAATGTAGAAGAATAAAAAGAATAAAATATTTTTTTAAAATATGAGCTCAAACATTATAAAAATACACCAAAGTGTATTAACACATGGGTCATCCTCGAGTTATCTAATTTGTTATTTTTTAGGTAATTGACTCATTGTTTTGATGTATTTATGGAGTATATTTAAGGATGTGTTCATTATATTAGTTAGAGTATGGAGTAAGTATTATACTTGCTATACTTGTCTTTCTCTAACTGCTTTTTATTTACAACCACATCCAATTCTGGCTTTTCAACTGACATCCATTAACGTGGCGGTGTTAGTAAGCAGACGGCAGTAATGGCACAGCATAAAGCTGATACACTGCTCCAGTATACTGTCTGTCTATATATATATAAAGGATGGAAATGCCCCACCTCAGCAGGGTAAAGGGGGGGTTTGCTGAAGGTGCATGCAGAGTCACGCACAAACTGCAGGAGGGAGGAGAGCCGACGGGAGGAGGGGCTCAGAGTCAAGAGGAGGGAATTAAAAAGAGACAGCAGAAATGGAAAGAGATGCAGACATACTGTAGATATAGATCAGAGAAGAGAAGCAGAATGGATGAGCTGGCGTTTGCAATTTCTCTGCACAAAATTTTAATTTCTATGACAACTTTTTGGTATTTAATTTGTGATTTATTCTACTTATAAGGGGCATTAAGTAACATAAATACCAAGGAAAATGTGGCAAATCATAATGGAATTATTAACATCGAAGACATCTATCTATTAATCTCAGATAAAATCCAGAAACCAAGTGAGCAGTCTGACAACTACAGATGACCAGTACGCCGAAACATTTAACCAAGAAATCAATTAATCAATTAACCAATCAATCCCCCCAGCAAATACAATCAACACCCTAAAGGAGCTGACTGTTTTAAACACGACCCTCCGCTGATTCACAATCTTTAAATGTCACTACAATTCTTTTAAAAAATTGCGTAGAAAATGTTTTAAATTAGAGAAAAGATGCTGTAAATTAAACTATTTTGGACGATAAATAAATTAGTTGATCAAGAGAAGATTAATTAGCGGCTATTTTGATCATCAAGTAATTGCTTTAGTCGTTTTGGAAGCAGAAATGTCGACCATTGATATTGATATGATAATTAATATCTTAATTTCTTCTTTCTTTGGGTTTTGGACTGTCGATCGAACAGAACAAGACATTTGAAAACGTCACCGTGTGCTCCGAGAAATTTTGACATTTTTTAAATTTCACAGGCGAAACAATTAATGGATTAATCCAGGAAATAATCAGCAGATTAATCAATAATGAAAATAATCATTAGCTGCAGCCCGACCACACTCCTGGTGGCAGTATACACAGTATAGAGTAGTATACTGAAATACACAGAAGTACATGGAAGGTCCATGTTGTCTCTGCTGTGGAGCGACAGATTATTAATCTACAATATTTTTACATTTTAATGTCCTTTATCAAGCAATAAAATGCCAAATAATCTCTGGTTCCAGCTCTTTAATGTGAGGAGTTGCTGCTTCTCTCTGTTTTATATCTTTGTATACTGAATATATTTTGAGTTTTGGACTATTGAGCCGACAAAACAAATAATTTGACGTCACCTAGAGCTCTGGGACGTTGTGATTCATAATGTTTTTATATTTTATAGACTAGAAATTAGAAGCTCTGCTCAGCTCTGAGACTAGCGATAACCTTTAGCACAGTAAATGCTCACAATAAATTAACATTTAAATTACATATTGAAGCAGTCTGTGTTTCTCTTATTGAAGCACATTGATTGTGTGGATTTCTTTTCCTTTTCAGAGGTGAAATATGTGCTTGTCACAGCGCTGCGAGCATCGACTGTCTGTTCCAGTAAACGGCACATGATACGCTGACGGTGATGTCATCGCCCCGCGAGGCTGACCAATCATTATGTCATTAAGTTATGCATATGAGTGAGTGGGGGGAGGGGGGCTGTTAGCATGCAAACAGAGCCTTTAAAATCAATAAAGACAGTGACCCCCCCCCCGCACCCTCTCTGAGCGGTGAACTCTCTGTGGATCAGGCTGTCACTGACCGGGGGCTTATTAACCCTTTAAACAGGCACTAATAATTTATATTCTGGGCTGAGCTGAAAGGGTTAATGCACGAACGCAGCAGATAATTTATGCTGGACTCTAAAATGGATTATAATAATAATAATATTAATATGAGTCAATGGTTCTCAGCCAAGTGATGCCCACTCATGACTCATGTAGAGTGGTGAGTTTTATTCATGCTGCATTACTTTATGAGAAAAAGACACTAACCATGAACACAAAATCATCTCTGATGGCGTTTCATTTGCGCTGTAAAGGAAAACAAATCCACACAATCAATGTGCTTCAATGGAGAAAACACAGACGGCTTCAATATATGATTTAAATGTTAATTTTGCCTTTTTATTGTGAGCATTCACTGCACTAAACGTTATCACTTTCTCATGGCTTCCTCGTTTTCATTTTCTAGTCTATAAAATATGAAAACATTATGAATCTCAAGATCCCAGAGCTCTAGGTGACGTCAAATTATTTGTTTTTTTCGGATAACTAGTCCAAAACACAGAATATATTCAGTATACTATGATATAAAACAGAGAGAAGCAGCAACTCCTCACATTAAAGAGCTGGAACCAGAGATTATTTGGCATTTTTTGCTTGATAAATGACATTAAAATGTAAAAATATTGTAGATTAATAATCTGTCGCTCCACAGCAGAGACAACATGGACCTTCCATGTACTTCTCTGTATTTCAGTATACTACTCTGTACTCTGTATACTGCCACCAGGAGTGTGGTCGGGCTGCAGCTAATGATTATTTTCAGTATCGATTAATCTGCTGATTATATCCTGGATTAATCAATGATAGTTTTGTCCCATGGTGATGGTGGTTTTCAAATGTCTTGTTTGGATATATTTAATTAACAATCATATGATAAAGAAAAGCAGCAGTTTGACTGAAAAATGACTGAAACAATACTAAAAATAGTCGCTAATTAATCTTCTCTTGATCAACTAATCGATGAATTGACTAATCATCTCAGCTCTAGATTATCATCGTCCCAAAATAGTTTAATTTACAGCATCTTTTCTCTGATTTAAAATGTGTTCTATGCAATTTTTTGTAGAATTGTAGTAATGTTTAAAGATTATAAATCAGCGGAGGGTTGTGTTTAAAACAGCTCCTCTAGGTTGTTGATCGTATTTGCTGGGGGGATTGATTGGTTAATTGATTAATTGATTTCTAGGCTTAATGTTTCGGCGTACAGGTCATCTGTAGATGTCAGACTGCTCACTTGGTTTCTGTTTTTATCTGTAATTAATGCTGTAGTGTGTCAGCCGTTTAATCTCTGCAGGTGTCAGTCTGATACGTCAGATGTAATTTACTCCATTATGACAAATGTTATAATTAATGTGACTTAATGCGCTGCAATACAATACACAGTACAGTTCACCTAGGGCACCGCAACATTGGCTCAGATCTATTTGTGTTATTGCAATATGATGGTTCCCTGTGATATAATGTAATGTATTCCATAGTGTTTTGTCTGTGTTGATCTGCTGTGGATGTTAGGAGAGGTTAAACTCAGAGTCTATGTACTGTGTCTAACCAGCCGAACTTTTCATGTTTCAGTTGAATGCACACAATTGGTCGGCTGACGGAAAGTCATTAGAGCTTCTGCATTAATTACTTGGTATTCCCTTAAACTCTGGTTCAGCCCGACAACAGCTGGAAACACACTGACTCGGTTATGGATCGACGCAATTAACTCGGTGGCAGAGAGCTCAGAGAGAGAAAATGGAGAAAAGAGGGAGTGATGACTGGTGGAAAAGATGATCCAGTTTCTTAGTTTAAGTAGCAGACACACAGAAAAACATAACATGGTGTTTGGAGGAGAATGTGGACGTGCTGCATCCATGATTATTTTGATTCATGTATATTTGAGTTGCCAACTTGAGCTCGGGGGGATAATTTACCCTTTGTTAAGTCCCGCCCCTCAAACTCAGACTGGCCAATCATAGTGTAGCACCGGCAAGCTCCAACCAGAGTCCGACAACTATCCAGCTCTGCTCCATAGACTCTCAGGGAATCGTCTCAGATTTTCTTAATTTTCAGGCTGGTTTTGTGGATTTGTAGCTAGTCATGGTTAACCGTTGAGCCTGGGGCACGTGCAAAAACACTAACACGTTCTCATCCCAACTCGTCATACACTGACGCTTTGTCAGACCCCTCGACGTCACTTTACGGTCGCAGTAAACACAGGCTTCATTTTGTGAATTAAATTAAACACTTTAGGATTAGGCAATAAAACCACTTAGTTAGGTTTAAAAATGGTTGGGCCTAAAATTACTACATTTTACAGTGCACGGGACATTGTAAACACGAGACACAAGCGATCAGCTGATTGTAAAGTGAACGTGAAAGCCCCGTGTGTCTCTTTCACTCTTTAAACTACGTCACCACAGCACTTTCCCTGTGCAATTATTGTTGCCACGTATGGGTTTACATTGTAGTAGATGGAAAGTCCGATGCATCTCATACCGCAGCAAAAGGGTGCCATGTGCAGCGGTATCGAACGCTGAAGGCTGTGACGAGGCGCCGGTATTTTGCGCCCTGGGAATGAGAACGGGCTGGGCCAGATTTAGCAAAGCGTCAATTCAGTATAATTGATCTGCCTATTGAAATGATATTGTATGATCATAACAAATTATCTTTTTACAATAAATTCAAACTGATTGTGATTAAAAATGAACAAAATGTGTTTACGGTTTTGATTTACATGTTTTTTGTGTATAATGCATAACAATAGAACACAATTAGAATATTTTACATGTGATTTCTTCAAGCATTTGCCCAATTGGGATATATGTACTGCATATTGTTATGATTTTTAAATTGATATGTGGCAGCAAAGGCAACAAAATTATATCAAACAGATGTCAGGTGTCTGAGATAACAAAAAATCCATATTCTCAGTTATGTTCAGTTTAATATGATTAATTTAAATGACAAATTTAGCAAGTAAACAAGTTAGAGGGTTGGATTTGGGTGCTTTAACAAACAGGGCTGGGTTTTGAATCTCAATATGTTTTTAGTACTAATCGTATTAAGACAGATTTCTAGTCTTGTTTACTTCATTTAGAAGGATTTCTGCGCTGCATGTGCGTTATTCTAACAAGTTTCTGCTTCCTATTCCAATTCTGGCACTTGTTTATTGTTTCTAGTTTATACATTTTTATGTTATCTCAGTATTTCATTCGAGTATTTTAAGCTCTGTATGTTTGTGGTTAGGGGTCAAACAGCCTCTATAAAACAACCAAAAAGCTTCTGGAATCTCCAGTTTGAATATTTAACACAACTGTAAAATCATACTGGATGTCAGAGCTTTAGAAACGACACGTCATCCTGTTTTCTCACTTCTTCTAACATGCAGGGAATGCATCATCAGTGTGCTGCGACCTCTGACCTTCTCTGCCTCTTGCTGCTGCCGTCTCTTCTCCCCGGCTGCCGCACGGCGCTGCAGCTCCTTCCTCTTCTGCACATCCATCTTCCTCCCTCGCTCCTCGGCGCAGCGGTCCAGCTGCTGCTGCGCACGGCGCTCCTTATCCCGCAGCGCCTCCGACATCTCTGAACACACGAGTAACAGAAGTACATTTACTCAGACACTTAAACATCAATATTACTTAGAGACACTGGTACTTTTTCTACACTAAATATAATATTGTAATATTGTACTTGTTACGCCACCTCATGGCCGGGTTTTAAATGTAGATTTTGACACAGAAACCCCTTCCAGTCAGAGTTTTAAGATTACATGTAAAAAGATGTATGGAGAAATGGACCCAGGCAGTAAAATAATGATATTCTCAGGAACTGGAAAGCAACTGGAACACCTGCTTTTCAGGAGTGGGTAACTGAAATGGGAAAAGGTTGCTTCATATGAAAGAATGTCATAAAGGAATTGTAATAAGGCAGGAAAATATTGGCTTGATGAAGGTATATTGTTTCTATTAGGGGACAAGAGTAAGAATAAGGTGGAAGCAACTGATTGGCGGTTAGGTGGATTTAATGTTTTTAAAAGTCTTCATTTGTACTGATTAATGTATTTATTTGTTATTTTATCGATTTATTATTCTATAAATTTGATTTCAACTGCATATAATGCATCAAATGAATATAATATGCATTTGTACACTGATTGTTTTGCATACTGAAAAATAAAAACATTACGTGCTAAAGCTGGACCCGCCTCAAGGCTTTCATCATGTCAGTATCATGGTTTAGTGGTGCATATTCCTGAGCAATTAGCACAAACCAGTTGACACACAATGAGCTGGGAGCACTGTTGTAGATTCAACATGAGATGAATATCACCGTTGTAAAGTAAAAATCTAAGTAAAATTATTTTTTCTTATTTTCTTTCCTAGCTTTTTTAAATCCTTCATTATTTCCTTTTTTGTGTCTTTGTTCAACCTGTCCTTCCTTTCCGTCTTTAACTGATCTGAACGCATCCACTTAAAGGTCCACTTACTTGCTTGTTCTGGAGCTTTCGGTCATATCACAAGGTCCTCATCAGCAGATTGACTGTGCTCAGTTGCCATGAAGATGTAGATGTCAAACAGAGAGGTTCACAGAATCGTGGAAACATCTGCATTTCCATGGCAAATCAACACGCTGATGAGGACCGCGTGAAACAGTCAAAAGCTTCAAAAGGTTGTACACAGTTTTCACTCAACAATGTGTATTTGTACTTCACATACTTGAGTTTATTTTGCTGCAAATACATATTTACTTTTTCTTAAGCAAATATTTAAATGAGTAGTAATTGTGTATTTTTTCCACTGAGGTGTTGACATTTTTACTCAAGTAAAGGATCTGAATACTTCCTCCTCCTCCAGCAAGTACACACCCACCCACCCACCCACCATATTGTGTGTGTGTGTGTGTGTGTGTGTGTGTGTGTGTGTGTGTGTGTGTGTGTGTGTGTGTGTGTCAGTGGCAGATGAACAGAACCGACCACACAGAGCTCCACCAGCTGGAGAGTTACTCATCATACCTCCTGTCTCCTCTCTTTCCTCCTTCACTCGTTTGCTAAATGCAGCCGAGAGCCGTTCAGACAGGTGAAAGAATAATTAAAAGCTGCCTGCAGGTCGTACATATGTTTTATATTCAGTGGTGGAAGAAGTATTCAGATCCTTTACTTAAGTACTAATACCACACTGTGAAAATACTCCCCTGCAAGCAAAAATCCTGCACTTAGTAAAAGTATTGATTGTGCAGTTAAATGTTCCCTGTCAGTGTTTTCCTATTTTATCTGATGTTTCTGGATTAATATTACTGTTGCATTAATGTTGCATTTGAACTCCTTTATATCCTGTTGGCTAGTTTAATCTACAGCAATGCATCATGGTCTATAAGAGCATCATATGATTGTAGCGTCGTTGTCCTGTGAGAACCACGTATCTCTAAAAAGTCAACTTTTCATGGTGTCAGAAAAGCAGCCTGTTTGCAGCTTTGTGATGATGCATTTTCCAGGAGGGATGGGCAGATTGATGCTACCTACCTATCGATAGGCTATGAATGATATATGAACAAACCCCTCAGTAAAAACCTTCAGGATATAGATAGGAATGAAACTGTAAAGTTTAGTGGATGCTACTGAAGTGGAGATTTCTGGCTCAGAGTGAGAAAAAACTAATGTTGAGAAAACAGGATGTAGATTGTAAAATTCCATACATTTTGAGGACACTACAGGTGAATATAGAAAAAAATAAATAAATATCACCATAAATCTTCCCCAGTTGATTACTGACATTAAGGCAATTATTTTTTGTATTACAAGTTTTCTGAAATTTCATATTCAAATATGCAAATGAGGCATTATCTTATTAGATATGTGCTAATTTTCATACATTTCCAGAACAGAAATGTGAACATTGGATAAAGTCAGGTTCAAAATCAGTGTTTCATTTTGTTGACATATTAGAGTCAAAGGTTTTTACATAGGTAAATTTGGAAATCTCTTTTTATCACTCCATAAATCAGAAAATACTGTCAACAAACAGCCATAAAAAAAAAAAATTGCCATGGTTTTAGGATTAAAATGTTGTATAAATCAGGCTATGAATGATATATGAACATACCCCTCTGTAAAAACCTTCAGAATGTACACAGGAATGAAACTGGAAAGTTTGGTGAATGTCAGTGCTACTGAAGTGGAGATTTCTGGCTCAGAGTCTGAGAAAAAACTCATTCTGAGAAAACAACCTTTGAAGATATGGATTGTAAAATTGCATACATTTTGAGGACACTACAAGGGAATATGGTAAACGTGTTTAACTAATAGATGTCACCATGAAACTTCCCCAGTTGATTACTGACATTAAGATGCAAATGAGGCATTATTTAGTGGTAACTTTTTGTGAATTTAGGAGAAATCTACAGACGCAAATAGACAAATAAACACCTAAATGTGTATTCTGGATGTTTTTTTTCCTCTAATCTGAAAGAAGACACGTTATGGAAGCAAAATAGCCCAAAATCTCTAAATTGACCAGTGCACCCAGGGTGTCTCGCCAATATAAATTGTCTCACAACCCGTACTGTAAAAACATTGTGATAAAACACATAAACATACAACAGGATAATTAGAGGTGGACCCAGATGTAATTCAAACACTACATGCACTTGCAGCATTTTCTTCATCTTGATTATGAAGACAATTGCAGCAAACAATCAAAGGTTGTTATGTGATCAGAAGTTTTACCTGCAGGGTTGTTGTGACTGGATGGTGATCGAGCAGGAGATGCATTCCTACTGCTGATCAGTGGTGCAGGAGGAGGGGCCAGCGCTGTGATTTTGGGAGAGAAAACAGTCAAGACATGATTCATGCGACGCTGCCCAAAAGGCAAACACAGCTAAAAAATGTGAACGTGACTCCTGCGTTTGTCAATGCAGTAAACCTCCTATCAGTCAGTCACCATATCGCCTTTGGGGGTCAGGGGTCAGTGTGAGCTGTCAATGCAGGACCCCTGCATTGACAGGGGTCCATGTTTTTATATCTACAGCGGTCATGACAGCACAAACACACCAGGGAATGGCTGCAAACGTTATTATTAGATATGCAAATACATGCTAAGTCCCAAGTGATTCATCTTCACTCAGAATTACATCACGTGCACAAAAGAAACCAGCTGAATCACATGTTTTTAAAAGCTATTAGCTGCTTTCAGTTGAGATATGTGGCATAAGAAGCTGCTGCATTAATGAAGGAACATCCTTAAGAACATCTAGCAGTCTGTCACTTAACAGGGATGTGGGAGGACAATACATGCCAACATATATACTGCATAGTATAAAATGTACTCACCAGGCATCCTTTATTTTTACATTATTCAAAAAGGCTACTATATACAGTATGAAAGGCAGCAATTATTTATATATTTATTGCATGCATTGCAGATTTATATGTGTTTTTCACAGGCTACACATGCTGAACATGTACTGCAGTAAAAAAATGCAAAAACCTAGGATGCTAGATCTTTACCATTTTAGTGATATTATTCTTAAAGTACAAAGCACTGCATGACATTAAGGTGTTATTTCAGTCTTATCAAGAACACTGGCAGTCTATATGGGCTTGTCCATCTCCTACTAGCTAGGTGTGTGCATCCTGTGTGCACCCATTCCTATACATTTAATGTGGATAAAATATGAGAGAGCATATTTGTTCCTCACCTGTCATCTCAGGGCAGCTTGGAGCCACTTCAGTCATTTCAAACGTCGTCGAATCTGTTCATGAGAGGGACCTGACAGGAGCCAGAGAGCTGTTGAAAACCCACACAGGAGACAGCCGGTGCAACACAATGACTCAGGGAAAAGACGGAGGAGAATATGATGCTGGGAGTGAGGAGCCTATGGTAGAGAGGAGGGATGGGGAGGAGAGATGAGGGATGGGGAGGAGAGAGGAGGAGGAGGAGAGAGGACCATACTGTATACTATAGATGTGTCGGTCACAAACGAGGCGGTTCAAAGAGCCGGCTCTTTTAAGTGAACGATAAGAGCCGACTCTTATCCGAGAGCCATTTTTTTTTCTTTTTTCTTTAATTAATTAAACTGACTGTGACTGAATGTTGTGTTAATGACGTCCGTGCAACCAATCAGGTGATGACAGACAAGGATCATACCATCAAGCAGGAAGGGGCGGGGGTCTACAGGTACAGAGCAGGAGGGAGAGGAGGAGAGAAAGAGAGAGAGAGGAGTGTGGTGCGCGAATAGCAGACCACACTCAAAATACCTTTACTAGCTGCAACGTTAAAGTGATGAACACCGAAAATATCCAAAAATAGCAGAAAAATATTAGTAAAGTATCCGACAAAACTTTGTAAAATTTCAGTAAAACATCCTAAAAAAAGAACAATAAAATATCCACAAATATTTGTAGTAAAACATATTTTAAAAAATATTTGTAAGCATCTCGAGATATCTTCTGTTATGATTTGACACTATATAAAAATAAATTCAATGAATTTAATCGAAGATGAGTGACAGTCGGAAACGAAGCAGTCTGTAAAATTACGATATTCTGGAAATTGTAAGGTTTAGTATAATTATATTGAATAATTTAAGTGATATATGTGCACACATACTAATCATAGGTCAAAACAGAGCTAAATTTGATTGAATTATAAAAAGGCCGAAAGAGCCGGCTCTTCTTGGTGAGCTGAGCCAAATGATCTGGCTCACTAAAAAGAGTCGGAATTCCCATCACTATTGTGAACCTCAGAGCCTCAGCACCTCAGAGCTAGGATAAATGGTAGTGATGGGAATTCAGGCTCTTTTTAGTGAATCACATCATTTGGCTCAGCTCTCCAAGAAGAGCCGGCTCTTTCGGCTCCCAAACTCAGTTCTTCGTTTTTACCACTTCTGACTTTTATAATTCAGCCAAATTTAGCTTTAGCTGTTTTGATTTTTGATTAGTATGTTTGCGCATATAGGGTTAGGGTTAGGGCAGGGGTCAGCAACCTTTACTATCAAAAGAGCCATTTTAGGCAAAGAAAAAAAAAAAATCTGTAGAAAATAACACGTAAAATTACTACTTTATAATATTATGACTTTATTCTCATAATACTACGACTTTTTTTCTGGTAAAGTTATGACTTTATTGTCGTAATATTCCGACTTTTTTTCTCGTAAAGTTACGACTTTATTTTCATATTATGACTTTTTTTCTCGAAATTTCAGTTTTCTTCATCTCCTTGTATTTTTATATCTGGTATATTTTTTTTGTACTTTGCACTACTAACTTTTTTACTGACTTTATACTAACATGTTTTGTACTATGGAACTGTGATGCTGGAAACTTGAATTTCCCTCAGGATCAATAAAGTTACTATCTATCTATCTATCTATCTATCTATCTATATCACTTAAATTATTCAATATAGTTATACTAAACCCTATAATTTCCAGAATACCATAATTTTACATGCTGCTTCGTTTTCAACTGTCACTCATCTTATCTGCTATTCTGCTATTTCATATATTTTACAAATACTTTTTGGACATTTTTCTAATATTTTTCTGACATTTTTCACTAGTTTCTTCACATATTTTACAAATAATTTTGGATATCTTTCTAGTATTTTTCACATATTTTACAGATATTTTTGGATATTTTTCTAACGTTTATCACATCATTTTCAGACATTTTTTACATATTTTCACAAATAATTCTGGATATCTTTCTAATATTTTTCACATATTTTACAGATAATCTTTGGATATTTTTCTAACGTTTATCACATCATTTTCAGACATTTTTTACATATTTTCACAAATAATTTTGGATATTTTTCACTATTTTCTTCAGCTACGATGTTGTGCCCACTAAGCTCCTTTAAATCCGCCATATTTAAACGTTCAATTAACGGCGGTTAAGAAACGGTTGGATCTACTTTTCTCCCTACCTTCAAGAAGTACCGTTCGACACACACAAAGTAATAACATGGATGTAAATGTCTACCCGTTTTCTAAATAAAAGAGATTGACTCATGGATAATACATTAAAATCAACTTGTTAATTAGTTTCGTCGCGGTGACGTACGAACCTGTGAACCGCTTCACTCAGAGTTGGCTAATTTACATATTAATGCGCCAACTGCTCACTCACACCCCGTTATGTGTCGCCTAGCAACCAGCTGCTCGAGAACTAGTTTGCGTAGCGGATGTATTAAAAAAAAAAACGACAGTTTGAGTAAAATCACAATTAAAACTGTTGCGTTCACTGACTGACTGGTCATACTTCTCACTGTTATTGTTTATTATTTTTCTCTGTGTTTCTGACAAATCTTAAAAGGGGACATTTTAGACGATGTCAACATAATAATAATAATAATAATAATAATAAAAACAATTTTATTAAATGTTTATATGTCTTATGTTTTCAATATAAAGACGTGTTGATGTTGTTTCTGAGCGGCCATGAACTCCCCTCTCTCTCTCTCACGTGACTTTGGCTCGTGTCGGAGCTCACGTGCCATTTCACAGCAGCATTACGTCATACTTGTAACAAACTGAGGCAGGATGTTGACAATATACAATATGGGTCACCACATGGAAGCTCCAATAATAACTTCACATGTATTATTATTATTATTTGAAATAAAGAAAAATGAAATGAAAAATAAAAAATAAAATAAATAATAACAAATAAAAGATAGGTACAAATTGACAGTAATGATAATTATGGGATAAATCCCCAAAAAACAGATAAAATAGGCTGATAAATTGCACTGTGTACAAAATGGACAATTTAACTGTTAGTGGTCATTTCTGTTTACATAAATCAAACTTTATGATGTCATACAATTTAGCTAATGGAAAGAAATGTATTTCATATGCCATAAGTCCATTAGTCTGCCTAAATACACTGGGTGTATATATATATATAATGATATATAAATTATAAAGTATAGGATTAGAATATTGAAATTTCTAACTATTTTTAACTGATTATTTTCATCATGGATTAATCTGATGATTATTTTTCTTGATCAGTTAATTCAGAGACATTTATTAGAAGGATAAACCCCTTGAGATGAAGAATGAAGAATGAAAATTATTATTTGGTTTACAAAATGTAGGATAATAGTGAGAAATGCGGTCACAATTAGTGACATACAGTATATAGTGTCTATACACAGTCATGCCTTAGTGTTTAAGCAGCATTTTCTTGTAGTTGGTTAGTGAAGCATAATTTCAAACTATTTTAACTGATTATTTCCATCATAGATTAATCTGCTGATTATTTTCTTGATCAGTTAATTTGTTAATTTATTGTTTGATTTGCACAATAAGTGACACGTTCAAATGTCTTTTGTCCTACCAACAGTCCAAACCTCAACATTGTTCAGTTTACTGTCATTTAACACGAGGAAAACCAACAAATCTTCACTTTTGAGAAGCTGAAAGGCATTTTAGCATGAAAAATTACTTAATCAGTTATCAGAACAGTTTAGTTTAAGATTTTGGGTTGTTTAATATTCCACAAAGCATCATATTTTCAAAGTTCTTCATATGTTTTGTATATAATATCTTACATTGTAAAGTAAGCACAGCTGTCAGATTATTTCTAGTGAAGCAAAATGTAAATGGAATAGACATAGAAAGTGACACAAATTGGAAATAAACCTCCATAAAATAATTCACATTGAAAATAAACAAATTAGGCCTAATAATAGAAACTGTGCAGCTTCTGCATTGTAATATTTTGGGCTAATTTCTCATCAGATGGTGCGTTTAAATCAGATTAAAACTCTAAAACAGAATTGAAAACACTTTTTTGTAAAACCTGCAATAGGATTTCCAGAATAATTAGCATGTTTGGGAAAAGAAAACTAAACAATCTGTCTTTTTATATCTAAAAGGTCATTTTCATTCCATTATAGGAAAAGAGAAAGTCAAAGCACACAGAAACAAACACACCAGACGGGTCAGGGCTCAGACTCTGGAGCCGGAGGGGATTCAGCGCTTTGCTCAAGGACACATGAGCTAATAAAGTTTTCCCTCTAAAGACAGAAATAGTATCAGGACAAGACATATTGTTCCCCGTCAACACCCAGCAGCCCTAGATGCTCTGAAGGGCGTGAGGCCACTTCATCGTTTACTACTTTAGCTCAATCTCACCACCTTCAGACCGGCACAGGAAGTGCTCCAAAAATCACCGCCAGGTCAGTGGAGTTAAGATCTTTATTGGAAACCCAGCCTTCAAACATCATAGTACATTTTTTTTTATTAATTCAGAGTTACAGCAACAACAGCGACAGGCCCCATGTGGTCTAGAACAGTGGTTCCCAGAACTGAGGTGCTGGGAGAAGGAGAATAAGGTAATAATTGACTTTTTAGCGGTTCAGAGAACGTGTGAACGGTGATCTGAGGTTGTGTCGGCAGTGGAGGTTTGGGAACCGCTGGTCTAGAGAGACCTGTGCTGAAGCCACAGAGCGAGCAGCGAAGAGTTCAACATGGAAACACAAACAACAGAAAACACAAATAAAAAGGGAAACAATAGAAAAATACATTTTGATTCTTCTTTTTAAATTTCAAGGGGAACGCCTTCATAGATCAATCCAAAAACGAGCAAATAGTTAGTGGAATATGACGTGAACAAGAAGATACAGAGCCGAGTGTTATTAACTTTCTTATGTCTCTCAAGCTACAATGATACAGACTGCCAAGAGGAAAACACAAAATGGTTTATCTTTTTATTGACGAACCCAGAGATTCTGTACTTGTAGCTAAATTCCACATAGTGTGAAATCAATATAAATACATTTCTTTTTTTTTTTTAAAAGATGACGCATTTGGTGTGAGATATTCTGCAGACATTGTATCAATAGAACCTCCTCTAAGTGTTTCATGGATAATACAGGAAAAATAAAAAAAAAGAAAACCTCCGTGAATGAGATGGAAAATTAGAAGCAAAAACAAAAAAAAGGTGAAAATCTAGCAATAGGTCCAGATATTCACCCTGACTGTGATGCTGGTGATCAGCCTACTCTTGAGTCTCCAATCCCGACGGTCTGCGTCATCATTCGGTCACCAGGCAGCCTGCTGCATCGCCCTCCAGTCGCTACGAGTGATAACTCAGACAGTCGTACTAAAGCAGCATCTCATGTTCATTCATGTCAACGATAAACTCAAAATACTGGTGTCCTTTCTTCCCCCCACTACACGAAATGCACCTCTCAAAAACAAGAAAGAAGTCTACTGATGGTTAACAAACTGGAATAAATTGAATCGTATTAATAAACTGTATTGGATTGGCATAGGCTGATCTTAATAAAAATAATCATTATCGGTGCGGTGTGGCGGCTCAAAATATTCCAATCGGAGCATCTCTCGTAAAATCCCACCTTCCTCCCTCCAGTAGCAGGTCTTTAGATCTGGAAAGAGGGAAAAAACACTATTAGGTCAACTTTCATTCTGCAGACTTCTTCTGTCTCATGCATGCATGGTACATGTCCACAGGATCCGTCCTTTCCAGGCTTCCCATTCATTGGCTTTATCTTAGCGGTCTGTGAGCGTCACTGCCCGGCTGGCGAGGTAGTGACGCTGGCAGGCGCTAGCCAGCTGTCACAGCAGTTTGTGGAGCTTCTAAACTCCGAAAATGTTGGAGCAAATGTTCGATTCGCCATCTAATATCATAAAACTGCCAATATTCAAAATATACACAGTTGACTCTCGCCTCAAATTCTCAGAAGTGAATTTAGGGATGAAAATTCACAAAAAAAAAAAAAAGTGCTGTTTTTGGCTGCTGCTGTGATCGTAATCTGTGCCGTTCCAGCGCTTTGCATTGTGGGATACAGTAGGCGAGGTAGACTAGTCCGATGCATACTGTAGATTTTGCTTTTGTTTTCATGCTACATTTTGCCTAAATCAGTACGTATTACTAGTATAGGATGAGGTTTCGAATACAGCCGTTGTAAGCAGATGAGCAATGCATTCTGGTAGTGCAGCGGTGCACATTGAGAGACGGACCGTCACGTCGGCCGCTCTTCATTTGCATAAAGTTTAGGTCTAGTTCTCTTTATTCAAATCAACGGGGTCCAGCGCAACTCGCCGCCTCTGGAAACTCCCGAGAAACGTTTAAACTAACCGTTATCGATCCAAACGAGCCGCCATGTTGGTTCAAATTTTGTGTCGCCCAGCACGAACTTGCGTCTATTCGCCTCTTTACATTGACTTTGTATGTGATCACGGCGCGAAAAGTTTTCGCTTGGTGTGAATGCTCTATTAGACAACATTTATTTTCAGTACTTTTTGTCGAGAGAAAAAACAACATTCTGGAGAAAAAACAAGTTAATTTCTCACAGTGAGGTTTATAAAAAAACTACTTAGGTGTGACACTGGCAGGAATATTGAACACAGATACTCAGGAAAAGTTCATCATAAAATAAAAGGGGAGCTTACATCATCAATGTCGTCATCATCGTCGCCAATGTCATCAAACTGGATCTCATCATCGTCTCCGGGCCCGAAGGTGTCTGTCTCGTTGATTTTGGCTGCGAGAAAGAAGACGGAGGATGAAGAAGTGTTATAAAAGAAATACTATACATGTTGAGAATACAACAGCAGTCTGGTGAGCAACCTTTAGACAGAGTTTCCTCCACATAGCACTATAAATAAATCCCTGGACTTGTTTCACTACAGTGACGTTCAGGCGCCGTTGTTTTAACTCACCGTGCTCCGGCAGCTCTCCGTACGCTTTCAAACTACGAGCCTCATCTGCGTTGTACTTGAGGATGACGTCAGCTTTGTTGTCCTGAAACAGAAGAACGTTTCAGTGTTTTAGCGATAGAGGCAAATACATGAGATTAAATGACATAAAACTGAAGATAACGGTACCAAAACCTGATTACATGAGTGAAAGATTGGAGTCTAACATATAATAGAAAATACTGATGCATCATCACGCTTGGTAACAAATCTAGACTTAATTACATTTTTACTTTAATACCTCATTTAAAAGTGTTGATTTATGTGGACTGTAATGTTTAATGTATGTTTTTAAACGTGGAAAGCTAATGGGGATCCTATAATAAACTAAACGTAACCTTGAAAGGGATTAATAGAATTTTAAATAGTGATCTAGAAGTAACTGGAAGGGTTACTAAAATGGAGAGTAGCATGTTCTCTTCTCGGCTTTATTTTGTACCAACTGAAGACAAATCAGTGTTTTCTTTTACTGAATGCTTAATACAGAGTTACACCAATCAGTGGATGGGAGAAAAGAGAGCACGAGTAATTCAGATAGGTACAATGGTTTGTATTTAGAGATTAACTGGCAAAAACAAGACCAAATATCCACTTGCACTTGGTTTTTAAAGTCCGAATCTTAACAGAACACAAGTCCAATAACCAGACGTCTGTCAGTAACTATTCCTTCTTCCATTTCAGAGCACAAAAACTCTTAAAAGGTTGGATGCTACAGAAATATAGCTGCTTATTTATCTTGAAGACGTGTGCCTGTCCTCACAGTGAGGCTCACAGCACAGCGTTAATAGTCTGATCTGTAACACACCTGGTAATCTCTCAGTCCGACCAGGATGATGTCTGACGTGTTAATCCACACCTAGAGGAGAAACAAAACACAGGAGGGGAGAGATTAGCCTCGTGTCGTTCAGCAACACGCTGCACTTTGTGACCACACACACACACACACACACACACACACACACACACACACACACACACACACACACACACACACACACACACACACACACACACACACACACACACACACACACACACACACACACGGTCAATTGAGTCCACGCTGCCACATTAACGGTGACCATTGACAACACGCCGACTCAGCGTTACGTCAGGAGGTTCCCTGTGTGTGCTGGTTGAAGGGGGGGAAAGGTGCGAGAGGACGGTCGGGACATTCCTACCTTTTTCCGGAGTTTTCCTCTGATGTGGCAAAGCCGCTTGGTTCCATCGAAGCACATGGCCTCCAGACGTCCGTTCCCCAGCATTTTAATCACCTGAGCGTATTCTGGAAGACACAAGAGAGCAGGCGAGGGTTAATCCAAGATGATAAAGGACATGGATCGGGATATTTACATTAATTAAGCACTGATACAGATGTTTCTGTTCTACCAAGACATCATGTGAAGGTCCTCACAGATAGAAAAAGGGTAAATTAGATGAGAAATATATGAAACAATATACATAATGTATATAGTTGACAAGGTTTCCTGAATATTTGGAAAAAAACTCTGCCAATGTCTGAGGTTATTACATTTTCATGACATATAATAGTAAGTTTCAGGGTAATTGAGCAGTGGTGATGAATCACACAGCGAAGGGGACATATCTAATGACAAAGGTGATTGTTTAAACTGCATTCATGTGCTGCTCTCACCACCTCCACTAACCAATTACCCTCTCGTTTATGAGAATAAAATATAACTAAAAAAACACTATTAGTATTAATAAGTCAAAGCTTCAGTGTCCCGACTACTTGTACCAAATTTCCCTGTGATTCTATAAATACAATTTGATAGAAAAGTGCAGGATGAAGGCAAAAAGAGCCGAGGGATGGAAACAGAAGAGGCCTCGGCATCGCTCGGTGTCTGAATAGGAAGGTTCTACTGTTGTAGGTGTACAAAAAAGGCCAGTAAAGAAAGAGAAGGAAGGAGAAGGAGAAGGAAACAAGTGGAAACAGCATAATCCTGGTCTGGGAACACTTTTATTTTTACGTATTTATTAGGGGTGGGAGACACCAGAAGCCCCACGATACTTAACACAATACCTTCTTAGTATTGCGATAAGATATATTGTGATTTATTACCTTTTGTGAATTTCAAATAATGCAGTTTGTCAACATATCTGGAGGTCAGAGGTCAAGGGACCCCTTTGAAAATGGCCATGACAGTTTTTCCTTTCCAAACTTTAGCATAATTTAGCGTTCTTTCAGACAAAGTAACTTGACATGGTTGGTACCAATCGATTCCTTAGATTTTCTACAATACAATATTGCCATGCAAAATATCGCAACACTATGCTGTATCAATTATTCCTCCACCCCTAATATTTATTCACATGACCAGGGTCATTAAAATCTAATGGTTGTAGTTGATCCCCTGCTGGACTTCTTCAGCAAGTTTTGTCTTTAAGCTTTTTGGGTGATGTTTATTTATTATCTGCTCTAGCTTTTCCACATTTTTGTACACAGATATGGTAATAATAATTAATATTAATTAATTATTAATTGCAACAATTCATTGATTAGTTTTTAACTATTAAATTAATCACCAACTATTTTGATAATTGATTAATCGGTTTTAGTCATTTTTTAAGAAAAATAACTCTTCTTAAATGTGAATATTTTCTGGTTTCTTCACTCCTCTATTAACAGTAAAGAGAATATCATTGAGTCGTGGATAAAACAAGACATTTGAGGACGTCATCTTGGGCTTTGGGAAACACTGATCGACATTTCACCATTTTATAAACCAAACAACTAATCGATTAATCAATCATCATAATTTTTACAAATAAAATTGTAAAAAAAATAAAATAAATGTGCACTTAAGTCTTCCACAAACCTCGGGAAAACACTGCACATGACATCTGTGCTGCTCACTGTACAAACACGTCCTCAGATTTCTTCTCAAGTAATGTCTGACATGTTTAACTTCCATTATAATACAGTAAAATGTGATGTACAACAAACTGAGATGATTTTAACACTTAAAAAAAATGTGATGCATAAATATATAGAAATATTCTAAGAAGGTTTATCATGATATTTATAACTTCTTCTCTACACTAGCTCTGTGTGCATTAAGTAAGCTTCACTACCTGAAGGTGTTCCTTCCAGCAGCAGAGCCTCCTCCACACACTGGGCTCACTTCCACACCAGCAGGGATTTTGGCACGCCGAGCACTGCAGTCGGAGCTCTGAACACTTCTGACTGCAGGCTGATAACTCCATCTAGTGAGGGGCTCCGTAACAGTGTTGATAAATCCTTCACTTTCAGCATCACTGCTGATCCAAACACAAACTTAATGTTGTGCAAATTGTTAAGTTATCAATTTTTGACTCAGAGCCCTTTACAGTAGATATCTGGCATCATATGAAACTAGAAAACCTGATGAATCCATCGGTACCAACCATGTCATACTAGCTTATCGTGAAGGAGGTTAAATTGCACTCCAAACTTACTCAATTTTGTCGAGGACAACTGTCATGTCCATTTTTCAAAGGGGTCCCTTGACCTCTGACCTCCAGATGTGTGAATGTAAATGGGTTCTATGGGTACCCACGAGTCTCCCCTTTACAGACATGCCCACTTTATGATAATCACATGCAGTTTGGGGCAAGTCATAGTCAAGTCGGCACACTGACACACTGACAGCTGTTGTTGCCTGTTGGGCTGCAGTTATGATTGGAGCATATTGTTTAATGCTAAATGCAGTACCTGTGAGGGTTTCTGGACAATATCTGTCATAGTTTTGTGTTGTTAATTGATTTAAAATAATAAATATATACATACATTTGCATAAAGCAGCATATTTGTCCACTCCCATGTTGATAAGAGGATTAAATACTTGACAGATCTCCCTTTAAGGTACATTTTGAACAGATAAAAAAAATGTGTAATTCATTTGAAACTAATCACTATTAACTATGGACAATCGTGTAATTAATCGCGATTAAATATATTAAATCGATTAATTTCCCAAAGCTGGCATCTTCAAATTGCTTGTTTTGTGCAACGAACAGTCCAAAAACCCAAAGATATTCAGTTTACGGTCATAGAAGAAAACCAGAACATATGAGATTGACTGAGCCTTTAAGCTCTACTCAAATATGAAGATTTTCTTGCTTTTCACAGTTTTTCACTAATGTAAATTATAGACCAGAATTATTTTATCCACCAACAACAGGCTGAAAGCAGCATCCCTGCCTGCAGCAGTCAGGTTGTACAATACAGAACTAAAGGGAACAACAGATGGATAGCTGAAGTTCGTGGGGTTTGTTCTGATTGTTTGTTTTTCTAAATGTAAATGTGTATGTATGAGAATATTTTTTATGACGTACAATCATGTATAGATTTCCATTTTTTTTATTAATGTAAATTCTGTTTCTATTCAGTTGTTAACTGTGAGCATGAATGCAAATACATGAATACCATAGTGACGTCAGTTCCTGCAGTTGACCCCATTTGACCTATGCAGATGCAAACAGGTTTATTGTGTGTCCTCATTTTGCTTTATCAAGTATAGCTATATATAACTAAACACACATCCTCCAGCCAACAGATGATCTTTAGTCAACCGTCTTTAGTGTAACTTTCCAGGCAGCGGTTAGCCCCCCGATCCGCTGAAAACTGTACCAGAACCAGAACTCACCCTGTCCATCCTCTTTGAACACCAGCTCTCTCTTCTCGGACTCATTCTCGTTCTTTCCACGTCGCCGATTCTTTCCTCCCTTACCTATAAACACAGACAGGAAGATATCAATGAATGTCCATTTATAATTTTATGGGTTGTATTCACTGAGATAGCAAACAGTGTAAATCCTTTAGTTCCAGTTAAGTCTCGCTGAGTCAACACACTTCCTCCACAGATAACCAGCCTGTAAATGGCCGTCAGCAATGATGGAATATAACTAAGTACATTTACTCAAGTACTGTGCTGACTTGTACTTTACTGGAGTCGTTTTCATGCCACTTCTACTCCATCACATATCATTTTTACTTGTGATGGAGTATTTATACAATGTGGTGTTAGTACTTTTACTGAAGTAAAGGATCTGAATACTTCCTCTACCTCCACCACTGCATAGTAGTTACTTTCAACATGTGTTTAAGCATTATATTACAATTTTTCCATAATTATTTTTAATTAAAAGTTGCTGGATATTAATATTTCTTTACCTCTTTACTAAAACGATTTAAAACACACAAAAAATAAAAAACATCACAACAATAACATAACATACAATAGTGGGAATACTTCTATTGGCAACTTAAACATTACAGGTAAATAGAAATAAATACATAAACAAAAATTAAAAAGCAATAATTTTCTTAGTTTCACAATTGCATGAAAAACCTGAAAACACTATATAACACAAAAGAAAATATATCTGTTCATAGCTCACAGAATTTGATCCAATAATATAACTTATTAACATAGATTGAGCTACAAGTTAGCAATGCTTATAAACCTTACATTGCTCTGTATTGTAACCCCCACAACATAATTTATATCATATATAATGTTACTAGTATAACACAGAGGGGACATTTGTCTACCTTTAGTACTTTAAATACATTTTTCCTGATTAAAACTTACATACTTTTACCGTAATATTTTTAATGCTGGACTTTAACTTGTAACAGAGTATATTTACAGTGTGGTGTTAGTACTTTTACTTTAGTAAATGATCTGAATACTTCCTCCACTGCATAGTAGTTACTTTCAATATGTGGTTTTAAGCATTATATCACATTTTTTCCATAATAATTTTTAATTAAAAGCTGCTAGATATTAATATTTCTTTACCTCTTTACTAAAATTATTTTAAACACACAAAATAAAAACATCACAACAAAAACAGAACATATAATAGTGGGAACCTTCTATTGGCGACTTAAATATTACAGGTAAATAGAAATAAATATAAATTTATAAAATATGAATAAATGAAAACACTATAGCTATTGTTCATAGCTTACAGAACTGTATCCAATAATGTGACTTATTAACACATTGCTTATAAACCTTACATTACTTTGTATTGTAACCCCCACAACACATTTTCGCCATTTATTTATTATTTTTCCAATCATTTATATAATAAATAACCTTACTAGTATAACACACATATGGGACATTTTTCTACTTCTAATACTTTAAGTACA
>CAKAOH010014261.1:16652-28976 GCA_916701665.1 Sebastiscus tertius | reverse complement strand
TATTGATTAGCTTCCTTTGATAACCTACGTCACTGCTTTTTACTAACGGCTGGGTGGGTGTTTCCATTTGATAAAAATGGAAAAGAATGCAGATGGACCCACCCTTTAAATAATCCGTAGGCCTTTAACATTGTTGTAAACTATTATTTATACATTTACTTTTTTATATGTATTCATATTACATATGATATATATAATAATATAATAATAATAATATATATTTCTAAATGTATTATTTACTTTTATAATTACATTTATTGAATTTTTTTTGGCACCTATTGTCCAGATGGCTTTAAGTTCATTATTTACATAACCACTGAGAAATCTGTGAATAGCAAATAAAGGTAAATGATATATTTGGTGGGGAGTGGCCGCATCAGCACATTCTTAAAGTGTGTACTAAACCTGTGTCTTTGTTTATGAACTCATGTCATGTTCAGTTCAGTACAGTACACTGAATAACTTCACTGTTAGAAATTTTTATTTTCTGTGAAAAACACCAGGATATTTGAAAAGATGCCACAGACAAAGCTCCTAAAAACCTGCATATGTTCCTTGCTATGTGTTATAGTATATAGTTATAGTAGTAGTATAGTATTATCTAATCAAAAATTCTCATATATGACTCTGTTCCTGAACATTTGTCTTTTTGTTGTAGGATTTAAATTCTCTGATTGTAATATGTCTTCTAATATATCTTCCAGAAACATTTGTCAATATGAGCATCCAAAATCACAACACAACGCATCTGAATTAACAGTCCTTTTCCATCATATATCATCATTATCAAGCTGATAACTGATATCTAATCATTTTCTCTCTCCCTGTAGACTGATCATGACATCAGTGCTGAATATAGCCCTGCTGATTTTGGTCCTATCAGGGCCCACAGTGGCCTTTGTCCCCATCGGGGGTGGGGCGTCCACTCATGTCAGCATTACAGGAACGGCCCTATTGCAAAAAGTGACAGAGACATGCCGGGCGGTGGCCGAGGCAGCCGGTCATGAGTTCAAACCCACGGTAGGATAAAAGATAAGAAAATGTGCAACACAGCACAAAGTCACACACGACAACACGCTGAAACATACTTCACCCTCATTTCAACACATTTGTGTGTTTAAATTCAGCCTGGATGTAAAACATAATACACGAAAAACAAGAGAGGAACACACAGCAGAAATGAAATATAATATGAATAAGTATGTTTTCTTTAGTGTATAATCACCTGAAAATAAGAATCGTTGGGTTTTCGCTACCTTAGAATGAGACGTTTATATCTGCATACGGAGCCAGCCGCCATGTTTCTACAGTAGCCCAGAATGAACAAACCAAACACTTGCTCTAGATAGGACCACTCGCGCTTCCACGCCAGCCACCGTAGTTCTCCTACACCAGGGGTCGGCAATCTTTCAAAAGAGCCATTTTAGGCAAAAAAAAAAAAAAGAATCTGTCTGGAGCCGCAACATTTGAGCATTGTGATGAAGGTAACACAGCTTATAGTCTAAGTATATAGTATATAAGTCGAGAATAAACTCATAAATTTATGACAATAAAGTCATAACTTTACGAGAAAAAAATTATATAACAAGTAAAGTTAGTACTTTATAATATTATGACTTTATTCTCATAATACTACGACTTTTTTCTCGAAATCTCCGATTTATTTTTTTTCCTGAATTTGGCCCTAATACTCCGTTGTACCGTCGTACCATAGACCTACAACAATGATAAATAAAAATGCAAATGTAAACAAAAAAACAGTTATTCATTTCCATTTTTAAAACTCCACAGGGAGCCACTGGAGAGGAGCTAAAGAGCCACGTGTGGCTCCGGAGCCGCAGGTTGCAGACCCCTGTCCTATACACTTAGCCCACGGGAGAAGTTTCAGTTAGTTGCAATTTGCAACCTCACCGCTAGCTGCCACCAAATCCTACACACTGCACCTTTAAGAATCTTCCTCAATCCCCTTGCTCTAGTGCTGGCTTTGTGTCTGCAGAAAAAAATAGACCCTTAGTCTTGTTTTAAACACTACATCGTATCCTTTGTGATATTGTATTCCATACTGGAACTGGAACCTCTATCCTACCTCTGACTACAGGGTTCGTCTGCTGAAGAGCTGGTCCAGGCCTGTCTAGGTCCCACAGCAACAGGAGAAGTGTCCGGTGCCAAGTTTCAATCTGCTCTTCAACAGATCTACACCCAGAACGGACTAGTGGACCGCGACTTTGTCAACAGGTTGGAGAAAGATCGAAACAAAACTACTGTTATTACAAAGCGATACAATAATGGGACTGTGTGTGTTGCTGAGCTTTAAACATGATTTGCTCTTACACTTCATTATGTAAAATTCTTTCAGTGCTCCACACCACTTCAACTCAGAGACCTTTCTGGAGGGACGTGGCCTGATCATGGAGGGCATGGGAGCCATTAAGGCTGCCATTCGCAAGGAGAACTTCCAGGCTGCCAGGGAAACACTGGGTAGAGTTCTTCATACACTACAGGTGAGAGGAGTGGAAAGGAACAGCTGGGTATAGAGAGGTTAAAGGGCAAGGTGGGGAGGAAATGGAGGAACAAACAGGCATATACTGGATGAAAGAATGATAAGGTTAGATGAGGTAGAATGACAGAGAGCAGAGACTGAAATGAGGTAAGCTTCTAGGGTGCAGGGGCGGACTGGCCATTGGGATGCTCAGGAATTTTCTGGTTGGGCTGGTCTTATGAGGTCCGGACAGCCTTTACATTTAAAAAAAAATATATATATATAAAGATTAAATAAAAATGTATTGAGTTTTAACAAGTTTATATGTACAACCCCGGCATGGTTCAGCCTGGCCTTGTCAGCCGCAGACAGCACAGAGTGGAACGCTGCCTGTCAGAGTGGGCCAATCTAATACTTTCAATTTTGAAGGGGTATACGAGCGTCCCTCCCAATTTGGACTGATCCCCGTTTTTGTTGCAATCTGACACACATAATCAAACACAAGTTACTATTACTAAACTATCATTTCAACAAGAGGGAAACACAATCTAAGGGTTGTCAATTGATTAAAACATGTAATCGTGATTGATCGGATGATTGTCCACAGTTAATCTGTTCAAAATGTACCTTCAAGGGAGATTTGTCAAGTATTTAATGCTCTTATCAACATAGGAGTGGACAAATATACTTGCTTTATGCAAATGTATGTATATAGTTATCATGTCATGTCATTTACAATGTCATGTATAAATATTAAATCATAACTCTATGTGTACATGTATGTATAAATGTGTTAATGTGTGTGTTTCCATTCATTGCCAGGACTTCTACAGCCACAGTAACTGGGTGGAGCTGGGATACACAGAGCCATACATCAACCTGATACGCCCGGACCTTCCTCTGGATAATCTGGCAGGTGTGTGTGTCCCACACATAGGAGGACTATGCATATATTATATCCATATAATTGTAGGTAAAACTCCATCTGGGGAGCATATCTATAGACTAAAGAGCAGAGTGTGTTGTTTTGTTTATGCCATGGCCACAGGGAGTGCTTGATCCTGATAGGCTGCTGGATTTGCATAGTTTTCAGATAACCATACGGCTCTGACATAGCACTCCTATGACTGTTCTAACACATACCACTGAGCAGAAGTTGGCCTAAGGATAACTCACTGTGCATCTCATGTGCTTGTGTAGATATCAACACTGCCACCTGCAGTGACTGTGCCAGTGGAACATGCCCCAGCTTGAAGGTGAAGAAACTCACGTCAGGATACATGGGACTCTTCTCTGCTGCCAAGCCCAAAGGTATCAGTCCAAACCATTGTTGAAGAAAAATTGCCCTGACCTTGGGCCAGCAAAAGATAGGGCATCCTCCTTCAGCACTTTATCGTTATAATAATTAAAGTATTGGAGTTCTCAAAAATCCGGTTAAAAAAATTGGTCGAGAGAAGTCAACAGATCTTGATGCAAAAGTGTTTATTTCTGTCACCAAAAACAAACACTAGCCGTCAGTTCGAACAGAGGACTGACTTACATGACAAACCAGTCCTCCTTATATACCATGAGCTTCATTCACAATTCTCTTTCATGTTCTTTACCCTCGGTGGGCAAAATGCCCAAAACTCATTATTTTCTTGCAAACTCAGCGATTTAGACTTAATTTGGTCCCACCTCTGACAGATTTACGATTCTGAACTTTTTACCCCGAGCCTCCTCCATTCATGCCACCAGCTCAAGGTGTAAAATCTCAGAGCCTCCTCATCTTGTCTACAGCAACAGCCCCCTTTTGAGCGTCGCCACTCGCTTGCAAACTGCCCCCCCTCACACTTGTCTACAAGCCTGGATGTAACGTTACAGCTGATGCTGCAGGCTCGCTGAAGCCTTGCTGGCCTGGTCGTCCTTCTGCTAGAAACCCCCTACCATGCTCCACTCTTCCCAACTAGAGAGGCAGTGTGTTTTCCCTCACTAATGCATCAGACACACATTATTTTATGTAAAATTAACATTAGCTTGTGTGAAAGAATAAATGATACTTTTGATTTATACTTTAACCAAAAATACCCTAGTATATGAGCATTTTGTGTAAATACATGATATATCTATCTTAGGTTATACTTTTATAAAAACACCATGAAAATTTATCACAACACCATATTCATATATTGTAACCACTGGAGCCTGTGGACCACGTTTTAATTGCCCTCATGGAGGAAATGAACTTCCATGGCTAGTCAAAATATGTAAACATACTGTATATGAGACCATTGTTACCTAACACACCATGATAGAAAGAAGTAGAATATTTCACTTATTTACTCACTAATATAATTAAAAACAGGTTAAAGGTGCTATTGATAACATTGATAACATTCAGCCACTACATGTTGCAATCTCCCTCCCCCGTTTCAATGCATTCACTTCACAACAAGTGGTTGCCAATGCAGTGGTTGCATATTTTGTGTGTGTGTGTGTGTACAGTGCGTCCCGCACACCTTCAAATCTTATTTTTTTTTTGGTTCATTTTATACACACACAGTTGTCTTACATTCATTACTTTGAATAAAAAGCAGTATTGGTGTATTGGTAGAAAAATACAAGGATTATAAGGACAACATAAGTCTTTTTCAATGTAGGTTCCCATTATAGCAAGTTTACAACTGGAACCAGGTAAGATGGCGGCCATCTTTGTTTTCGTATGACTTAAAAAAATGAGATATGAACTGTTAATTAGTGAGCTTTATAGGTGTTGTTAAGTTACAGTTTTGCCGAGGTAGGCTAGCGGTTTCCCCCTGTTTTCACTCTTTATGCTAAGCTAAACTAACTGGCTGTGGGCTTTATCTTCATATTTAATGGGCAGATCTGAGAGTGGTGTCAATCTTCTCTCTCTCAACAAAAAAGCAAATAAGGGTATTTCCTAAAATGTCAAACTAGGAATATCATGCTTAACCAATAACTATCACACATCACTTCTATAACTCTCATCTGACATTCAAGATGCCTCAGTATTTATTGGATTTTAATGACATATTAAAATACAGATGCAACACTTATACGTTATTTAAAATGTTGGTTCTACCTGCAGTACAAGACAAACATGATTCAATTCTGCCAGGTAATTCAACCTACGCAGAAAAGTCTACTTACTATAAATAGAAGTTTGAGTAACATTCCAGTTCAACCTGTCCGTACTGCCCTGCCAGGTAAGTGTAGCCACGGAGGTGCAGCTGACCTGACGAGCACAGTAGATCCTCGCGGAGGCATTAACAAAGATGAGCGCCGCTCGGACAACGTGGCCCTCCACAACGCTGCTGTGACTGCAGCCACGGCCGCCAGCCTCCAGCTGCTGCAGGACATCCGGTTAGCTGTCGGGGACACTGACTTTCTGAGGTACGATATTCGGATTACGAAAAATATCTCATGCTCCAGTTGATCTTGACTCTCAAAGTTTTACTTTGGTTTACCTGACCTTTATCTCTTCACTTTCTCACAGAATGATGGGGATCGCCCGCTCATCCCTGTGCTTTGTTATTGACACCACTGGCAGTATGTCAAGTGAAATTGGTGACGTTAAGAAGACTGTTTACGAAATCATTGACAGCTGCAAAGGAACGCAAGACGAGCCATCCGAGTACATTCTGGTGCCCTTCAATGACCCCGGTATGAACTCTTCTACCTTACTGATCATCTTTAGGAAACCATGAGCTCCTAGTGGTGTCATAATGCCCTAAAATGTTATAAATGTAATGTTGGATCTTGATTTTATGTAAAGTAAATTTAGCAAACTGTGGTCCCAACCCTGTCTCCCACAAATTACGTTCCCATACAACTAAATTGCATAACCAAAATACCTTTTTAGGGAAACGTATTTTCTCCCGTATTACGGTCGCAGTTTTTAACATGTGATTAACGTTGTAAATTGGAACAAAATAAAAAAAATTTAACAAAACTACTTGGTTAGGTTTAGTTAAAAAAACATCATGATTTGGCTTAAAATTCCTTTAAAACGAAACAAAAACGCAAGAAATGACTATGATACACACAGGACTCAAACACTGGTCTCCTATGGGAAAGTCCGGCATTTGTTGGACCCATCCACCTCCTCTTCTGCCCACCTGCTAGTGGTGGACTTTCTCACTTGTTATACCCATTATTATTCTGTAATGATTTTATTCAATGCATTTTCATTCACAGTTGCTTGATATACTACGGCACTTGCTCTGTGTGTTGCTCGTTGTACTACGTCACTCACTGCGGCCGTCTGCAGGCTGATGGTACATGTCCACAGCCTCCGTCTTTTCCACGCTTCCCATTCATTGTTTATGTAAGCAGCCGTGCAATGCATTCTGGAAGCGTGGCGACGCGATTCGAGAGACTAGGTGTCACATTGGCTGCTCCTCATTTGCATTAAGTTGAGCCGTCATGTTGGTTCCGGTTTGAAAGCTGAGAGCAGCAGCCCACGAGGGAAAGCTTTCGTCCAATCAGGTGCCTCGTGCCTTGTGTCTAGTGGCAGTCCATCAAGCGTCCAATGCTGGGAAGCAAGGCAATCCCTCATGATAAAAAACGCCCATGTGGACACGTACCATCACAAAGGTATTTGTGATACGTAAAAGACGAACGTAATCCTCAATAGGCTCGTTTCAGATGAGCCTGCGCAGAATCGATCACTGGCGATCGGCGCACAATGCATGCTGGTTAGATTTGTGCCCGACTTGATCCCAACTTGCTCTGACGTCATGCCCACGTGGGCAACGATAACCTCACGAGATCGAGGTAGCCGCAGTTTTTAGAGCCAGGCGCCGCAGCGGCTCTCCACCGACTGTAAGACCCAGGGCATGATGGGAAATGCCTGGCTGTCGCCTGATCAAAATCAATGTCACTATCTCTGTGACTTCCTGTGAATTGAAGGTTGCTGGAAATGTCTGGAAACTCTCCGACCTGACCGCAACTTTTTGCCACCACCCCCTGCTGCTGCTGCCTGATCTCGTCTACTTTCCAGGCGAGGTGCAAGTCATCTCGAACGGGCCTATATGTTTCCTTCCAAACGTAATTGAGAATGCAGTTTAGTTGTATGGGAACGTCATTTTTAGGAGACAGGGCTGGTGGTGCATACTGTAAATCTGTCTAGACTTACAATGCTCCTGTAGGATGAAAAGGGAATGAATAAAAAATACATTTAGTGCAAAAATACTTAGCGCTACAGGTTAGTCTTAATCTGCCACTTGACCCCTTTTCTGTGCTTTATATGTAGGTTTTGGACCTATGATGAGGACAACAGACCCCGAGAAAATGAAAAAAGAAATCTCTAAGCTTACAGCGAGCGGAGGCAATGATATCCCTGAGATGTGCCTGTCAGGACTTCAGGTACTAAACTATGACCCTGTCTAACTAGGATGGTTGTTGATATTTTATGGACCCCTTAAAGACTGTGGTGACACGGTTCATTGTTTTATTTCTCCAGTTGGCTCTCACCGGCGCCCCTGCCTCCTCCCATATCTTTGTTTTCACTGATGCTGTAGCCAAAGACATTGGACTCAAGGACACTATTGTTGCTCTCATCAGGAGCTCCAAGTCAACGGTAAATACTGGCTGACTCCCAATGATGCCCTATGTTCATTTAGTTTAATTGTGTGGCTTTAACTTTAAAGTTAAATGATCTCCACAGGTGTCATTCTTCATGACCGGGCCCAGTGGTAGGCGTCGTCGTTCCCTCAGATCTGGCTCCTTTGAAGACTACAAGTACCTGGCTTTGGCCTCTGGAGGCCAGGCCATCCAGGTGACTAAGAAACAGCTGCCTGAGGCCACAGACGTCATCCTCGACACCTCCACTTCAGCTCTGGTAAAACTGTGCAGTACGTTCTGAACTATCTGATGTACCGGGCCTTCAGTTGTTGGACCAGTTTGAAAAATAAAGCAGAAAACCCTCATGCTCTTCTTGTTCTCCCCTCTCTCCCAGGTGACAGTTCTTCAGCGAGCAAGGAACCCTGGGAAGCAGGAGACCTTCCCCTTCATGTTTGATGAATCGCTGAAAAATATCACTATCTACATCACAGGGAAAACCATTACTTTCACACTGACCAACCCTGCGGGTAACACACCATTCCCAATGCAGCATTTGCACTGGTTTAAGGGGACAGTGTGTAGGATTTGGCGGCATCTAGCGGTGTGGTTGCAGATTGCAACCAACTGAGTACCCCTCCGCTCACTCCTTTCTTTTCCAAGACTGTGGTAAGCAACGGAAGTCAGACGGCGGCTGGTGGTACCACGGTTTTGTACTCGTGGCTCACTTACTGCAGTTTCACAAGTGTGTCAGAGAACTATGGTTGCCTTCAGGTAATGTAAAACCACAAATGTCTCTCTCTAGAGCCAGTGTTTGGTTTGTCCGTTCTGGGCTACTGTAGAAACATGGCGGAGCAACATGGTGGACTCTGTAAAGAGGACCCGCTCCCTATGTAGAGATGAGGAGTTCATTCTAAGCTAACTGAATGTTATATTCCATTTCTGGTAATAGAGCCCCCAAAATGCTACACACTGTTCCTTTAAGACAATGTCGATGTTTGAGATTCGTTAGTTGTCCCTTTTTCCTGCTGAGAATATCGTTGTGATACATATTTATGACTGATGAATGTATGTTAATAATTTCCAGGCGTGAGCCAGAACCACAATGAAGCCAGCGGTAAACTGGGGACCATTCAGAAAGTGGGCAACCTGTGGAGAATTCGTCTCCAGTCTGACAACCAGACAGGAACCTGGCAGATCAACATCCAATCCGGCCAACCATACACACTTAAAGTCACAGGTCAGATATTCTGTTCATTACATGTGCCAATTCTGCACAGATGTGCTGTTGAAATTGGGTCTTCTTGTGTATACACTTAATTTGTAGATTAAAGGAATAGTTCAACATTGTGAGAGATATGGTCATTTGCCTTCTTGCCGAGAGCTCGATGAGATGATCGTTACCACTCTCATATCTATTAGGTTAATATGAGGCTACAACAAGCAGCTGGTTAGTTTAGCTTAGCATAAAGACCGGAAACGAGAGAAATAGCTAGTCTGACTCTGTCCAACAGTAGCCACCCTGAGGTGGCAAGGCGACCAGTGGAGACTTACGGAAGTTACTGCCAAAACATAGTTCAGCACATAACCCCCAGTAAGACCATAAAAAAAAAAAAAACACAAACTACAAATTATGGTTTTGTTTTTTGTACAGATTATACAAACAAGATATATAACATGTAAATAGTGAGCTGTAGATTTGCTGGGAGGCAGCTTTTCTTACCTTTAGACAGAGCTAGGCTAGCTGTATCCCCCTCTCTTCAGTCTTTGTGCTAAGCTAAGCTAATTGATAGCTTCATATTGACTGAACAGACGTGAAAGTGGTAGCCTATTGATCCTTTCATGTAACTTTTGGCAAGAAAGCAAATCAAATGATTCCCCAAAATGTCAAACTATTCCTTTAAGGTAAACTGTCCCCTATTGTGTTGACTGTTTTATAATCAGTAATGCATTTCATTTATATTTCCACTGCTTTTTTACACAGCTTTTGGTCAAGCTTAATTATGTTTTAAACATTTGTATCTGTATTTACTGTAAGTCTGTGCTTGTGTTTCCAGGCCAGAGTACTATTACCTTTATCTATGACTTTGTGGAAAGCTTCGGGGGACCTCACCCAGGTTATGCGGTGCTCAGTGGGCGTCCACAAGCAGGTACCCAACATGCAATAAAACACCTTGTTAACTGTATATTGTACAGGCACAAGGTAATTATGTGTCATAATCAATCAAAAATGTGATAGTGTTGCTGGACATGTGTTGTCTGAGGCTGGTGTCACGATGTGCAGTCTCTGTGCTAGGATAGCATCCCCTAGTTGTTTTGTAATCGTCTAGCTCAGGCAGACAGAGAGATCATCTTTAAAACTGTTACAATTCATATTTTCATATTAACAACAGATCATGTGACTACTTGTATGTAAAAGAATGTAAAACCCACAGACAATAATCATCCGTCTCTGCAGTTCCCCTCAGGTCTACGGAGCGTTTTAGCATCTTTTAGCTCATTGTTTTTTTTTTTTTGAGGTCCAAATTTCTTACTTTGGTTCCCTCTCACCGCCCTCATTAGCGTTGTTTCCAGACGCAGTAGGCAGCTTGTTTCTGGAAAAAAAACTCTGACAAACTAACTGCACACGACCTGCTCAGCACCAAACAGCAGACGACTAAGTTAGCGAGCTGGCACAGCGGAGCATTTAGCAGCTTAAGAGCATGGACGAGGGAAGTGGGGGGTGCTGAGGGTGCTGCAGCATCCCCTGTTTTTTTCTGTAGGCCTCGTGTTAAATTTCAATGGAAATTTAGAACATATATATTATCAAAATATGTTTTATCCCAGCCAACATTTGTATGTGGGGCCCATGTGGGTAGTAAATGGGCTGAAAAAGGGGCCCTATATGGGATTGTCCGTGGGTTCCATAATGACCCAATGTCAATTGCCCACATGGATTCCATGCAAGATTACAATGGGTGTTATGTGGGCCCCAACTGGGCAACATACCCAAGACCCATCTTGGTCCCAGCTTTAAGCTCTATGTGGGTACTACATGGGGACTCCATGGGCTGAAATATGGGTTGTAAGTGGGTTTGTCCACAGTTTCTCTGTTGGCCTCATGCACTAATTTCCCAGTAGTGACCCAACTAGGACCCACAGAGGTAGCCCACATGGGGAGCCCATTTGGGACCAACTTAGTTGACCCAAGTGGGCACCATTTGTGTTGCCCATTCTGAGCCTATGCACTAATTTCCCATTAGTGACCCAACTAGGACCCACATGGGTAGCCCACATGGGGAGCCTATGTGGGACCTACTTAGTTGATCCAAGTGGACCCCAGATAAGTTGATGCAGGTTTAACTTTACTGAGCATTTTTTCCTCAAACTAACAATAAGCCTCATTCACCAATATCTTCTTATGTTTCATCATAATCATCTGTTCTTAAGAAAGTTCCTAAGAAAAATCTGTCAGATTCATGACGTGTTCTTCAACCGCAGCATTGTTGGGACTTATATCCTGATAATGATGCATTTCCTCGTAAATTAGAGGCATGTGTCAGCTGATCCTAATCGCACTGCCAATCCCCATAAAAGGGCATGAGACTGCAGGGATGTGTGCACACAGAGAATGAAAAGAGAGAATTAAGTCAAGAATGGCCAAAGGAAAGTCTATAGAGGGTGGAGCACCGAACCAAAGTTTAGAATATTTGGTAATCGGCACATCAATTATCAAGCAAAAATGATAACAAATGATGTTGGAATAGAAAGAGTGTATACAAATTAATGCATTGTTGTCTCAGAGTTCCATACATTATCTACTGTGTACATACAAAAACCAGCTAGGCCCGTCAATCGATTCAAATATTTAATCGCGATTAATCATACCTTTTTTATCTGTTCAAAATGTACCTTAAAGGGAGACTTGTCAAGTATGTAATACTGTTATCAACATGGGAGTGGGCAAATATGCTTGCTTTATACAAACCTATGTTTGTATAAAGCAAGCATATGCTTTATATAAACCTATATTTTTTCATAGGAAATCAATTAACAACACAAAACAATGACAAATACCATCCAGAAACCCTCACAGGTACTGCATTTAGTATAAAAAAATATGCTCAAATCATAACATGGCAAACTGCAGCCCAACAGGCTACAACAGCTGTCAGTGTGTCAGTGTACTGACTTGACTATGACTTGCCCCAAACTGCATGTGATTATCATAAAGTGGGCATGTCTGTAAAGGGGAGACTCGTGGGTACCCATAGAACCCATTTTCAGGTCAAGGGACCCCTTTG
>CAKAOH010014261.1:0-10638 GCA_916701665.1 Sebastiscus tertius | reverse complement strand
CATGTGATTATCATAAAGTGGGCATGTCTGTAAAGGGGAGACTCGTGGGTACCCATAGAACCCATTTTCAGGTCAAGGGACCCCTTTGAAAGTGGCCAAGGCTTTTTTTCCTCACCAAAATTAAGCATAAGATCAGAGCGTTATTCAGCGTTTTTTTTGACAATCTAGTATGACAGGTTGGTACCGATGGATTCCTTAGGTTTTCTAGTTTCATATGATACCAGTATCTTCACTCTAGCTTTAAAACTGACTTAACCGGCTTAAAACCGCTACAATCTCCGTAAGTTTTAAAAAGTTTTAAAAATTGCAAAGATAATGTACAAAGCACAAAATGATTTGCTTCCTGATTGTATTCAGAGGTTGTTAGAAAGCAGAGAGAGACAGTATGCATTTAGGGTGAATAGGTATGTTTAAAACAAAGGATTAAAAATGTGTGGTTCACTTTGCAAATTAAAGAAAATGTTTAAAAATAAGGTGGTAAACACATATAAAAACTGAGATATGATTGTTATTTTGTATGAAATGTTTATTTCTGTAAACCTAGTAGTGAAAGTGAATAAGGACTACTAAGGAGTTGGACTACTACTACTACTACTACTACTACTACTACTACTACAAACCTAAAAAAATGTTTTGAAGTGGAGGTACAAACGAGCTGTCATATTTAATATTAGATATATAATAAAAAAAATAGATGCATGGGATGCTATTACTTGTTCAGTGTTGAAGTGTTAGTGTAGTGTTTATTCATTATACTGATAATTATGACCATAATGCTTAGTAAAATAATGAAAGTATTATTAAAAATGATTTTAATTTGAACTGTGAAAGAAAATAATTTAGATCAGACTGTGAAACTGTGAAATTAAAAAACCTGCAATAACCAGTTATTTTGCACAAACATCTCAGCGCTCTTATGTGCCTAAGTGTGCTCTTGAGTGTGCATAGATCACTTTTTGCCATGAAAATTAATGTTGTTAATTAATCATGTTCTCCCCTACCTTACTTCTTCACTTCTGTCTTCTGGAAACTCAGGCCAACCGGCCACTCTCATGCTCACAGTGATGGGTAGGAAAGGTCCGTCCTCAATGACCATAGGAGATGTTGCCCTGGTAACTGTGTCTGGTCCTGAGACTGTCAGAAATAGCACAACAACTGACATGGGCAACGGAGACATCCTGGTGACTGTCGATGCCGTCCCTGAGGGGGAGTTTGTGGTCATGCTGAAAGGAACGGACAAAGTGTCAGACAGTGAATTCCAGAGGCAATCGACCACCCAGATGTCCGTCTCCAATGTGAATATCCAGGTCGGTCTCTCCTCTTCCTGTGTCCACATACAAGCAGGTTTTGTTTGATTTAAAGTAAGATGAAAGAATATTAAAAATATCACTCTTCTTCACCTGTTTTTGTTCCCTTCTTCTCCACTTCCATTTCCCTCTAGGCTGTGGTAAACAGCAGTGTGGAGCCAGGAGAGGCCTTCAAGCTCCCCTTCAGTGTCATGACTCAGGGCTCTGGTGATCAATACCTCATCAGCGCCAGAAATGACAGAAGCTTCAACATGTCCTACCCAGACAAGTGAGGGGAAGCAGCTAAAAACAATGCTTTTGTTATCCTAATATCTTCATCGATACTGACACATCTCTAAACCTAAAGTACTCCTTCCTGCCACCTGAAGCTTAATTTAAATCTGGATGGAGTAACTTTGTGCATCTCTACCCATGAGTTGGTGTAAAGGTTAGGGTCAGGCTTAAAGGGACTGTTTGTAACTTACACGTAGAAATCAATCGGGGTCGGTGTCCCATGCGTACTCACGTGTGGCTACGCTTTTCAGACAAGACTCCAACACAAACTACACGGAAGCACCAAAACCGCAAAGTTATATCTAGTGAAGCCTGTCTTGCAAAACAGTGTTGGCCGCAGTCGGAAAACGCGGGGGAGACCGTAGCTTTGGTCTCCAGGGCCGGAATCTCTGCTGTACTCTGTTCCTCTGCCTGCCTGCCTTCACTCACACAGCGTGCTCGTTACTCGCTCAGCTCGCTCTACCACTTTTGTGCAGAAATAAATGCTGCAGCTCCTCCAGACCAACTGAGGTTTCCCGTGTCTTGTGAAGTGAAGGGGCTCCGCAGCGAGTTACATTATCGTCTCCGACCGGGTGCCGGTGTCTCCCTCCGGCCGCGGTCGGGAGGCTGAGGCAGGAAAAGCCAACACTAGGATCAGCATTGATTCATGGAGAGACCTCCGTCTGGTCAGCTAACATTACTGCCAAGCAGGTGAAATATAGAGTGATATTGTGGTTTTAGCTGATTTGTTTTGCCTCACTGTTTTGACGGATGCTCGCTCACATTCAGTAAACGCGTGCATTTGGGCAAGTGTGAGCAACAGGACGCTGACTTTCGCTGACTTAACGGCCACAGGAGTCGCTGTTACAACCAATTTCTGATTCTTACAAACAGTCCCTTTAAAACTGCAGTCGGTAACTTTGAGCAAATACGATGAAGTTATTTTTATAAAACTGTCACTGTATCCTGACCGTAGAGCATGAGACAGATAGATCCGACATTCATACCCACTTCACACTGTGATTGGTCAGCCGTGCGGAGGTGAGAGAGTAAGCTGGGTTTGAACCACTTCTAGTGCGGCTTTAGACTCTTAATATTCCAATCAAAATCAAATGCATTGACTCATAGTAATAGTTCCTGTAATCACAAAGTGTATTTTTCTCTCTTCTCTCGACAGGCTCACCTTGACAACTGGACAGTATGCTAATGCTACTATGATCATTACGCCACCTGCCGACACACCATCAGGCACCGATGTCACTCTGACTTTGGAAGCCAAATCGTCCAATGGTGGTGTGAACTCCAACTATGTCGTTTTGAGATTCTCTGTTGTCACCAAGGTAACCAAACACATCCTGGAATACACAGTTGGAAAGAGTGAAAAAAAAAAGATCAAGTAAATTAAAAAGCTTTTGAACATAGCCACAATGATGACTTTAAAGGAACAGTGTGTAACATTTCAGGGGTTCTATTAGAAATAGAATATAATATTCATAACTATGTTTTCATTAGTGTATAATCACCTGAAAATAAGAGTCGTTGTGTTTTCATTAGCTTAGAATGAGCCCTTCATATCTACATAGGGAGCAGGTCCTCGTCACGGAGTTCGCCATGATGCTCCACCATGTTTCTACAGTAGCCTGGAACGGAAAAACCAAACCCTGGCTCTAGAGAGAGCCTTTCACGTTTTTACGTTACCTGAAGGCCACCGTAGTTCTCTGACACGTTTGTGAAACTGTGGTAACATGAGCCGCAGAGTGCTAAATCGTGGTACCGCCAGCCACTGTCTGACTTCCGTTGCTCCTAAAGTAGTGTTTTTATGGTAAAGATGGCCACTGAGCTGTACTCAGTTGGTTGCAATCTGCAACCACACCACTAGATGTTGCTAAATCCTACACACTGTACCTTTAATAGGTATACACATTAAAAGGTATACAAGTATCCTAGAGATTAGAGTTGTTCTGATACCGATACCAGTATCGGAAATGTGTCCGATACTGCCCAAAATTTGGTATCGGGTATCGGTATGCCAGTCTATGCACCGATCCGATACCATAACTTGTTAACCCAAAGAAAATCAACTTGTTTAACCGGAAATCAATTCTTCTTCACTGCTTTAAAACAGTAGCCTTCACTGTGCTGTCGCCCTGGATGTATCATGGCTGCAGAGCAGCGAAGAAGAACTGATTGCAAGTAGTTTGTCACATGACGATAGCGAATAACAACAGTGCGGAGCTAGTGGAGAGTGTAGCGGTAACTGTAGTCTGAGCGAAGAAAATCAGCCTTTTGGCAATATTTCACAGTGGAAAAGCCAGACCATACAACAAAAGACAGTAATCATATCACATCCAAACATGGTCAGTAGTAAACAGCTGTTAAATTATGATTATAATAACTACATATTTTTTTATCACGCTGGTATCGGATCGATACTCGGTATCGGCCGATACCGCAAGTTCAGGTATCGGGAAGGAAATAAATGGTATCTCTACTACAGATCGTAATTGCCCTTTCATGTGATTCATGAATGACATTTCCCACCTTTCTTTTCTTTTTCTCTGTCCAGATTACAGATTTTATTCAGCCTTTGTGTGAAGTGGTTAGTGTGCTGGCTGATGATTGTCCTCAAGATGTGTCTCAGTGTGGACCTTTCCAGTGGGAGCTCACGGCCAACCTTACCGACGGAAACGGCACCGGGATAGAACGTGTTTCCCTGAGCCAGGGCAGCGGAAACCTCACAACCATCGCCCTGAGTGATACAATTATTCAGGCCAACTACACATCCTCCTGCTGCTCGCAGATTGTCGAGTTTGTAGCTGTAGATGAAGTTGGAAATGTGGGCAAGTGCCATCACTCCATTGTACATTCGGCTGGCCCTCCTGCTTTAACCCTGTCGCTGCCACTGTGGTTGTGCCTGCTGGTATCTGCACTTGGAACAAGGTTTTGAAGGGCTTAGGTTAGGTTGTCTGTACTCTGCATCAGATATTGGATACACCATCTACCACTCTTAATTATTTTAAATAAACTTCCTACTGGTGATGGTCATCTCATGATCAGATATCCTGCTGCAAAAAAAATATGAACACTGGTGAAAGAAATGGTTTTGCCAGGATAATCTTTAAAGATATTTTTTTTCCTGTGTGAAAACAAGTGAAAGAAATAATAATTTAGGCTGATTTTTTCTAAATTTCTTTTTATCTTTGCCTCTTGGTGAAAACAGTTGGAAGATTTTTTTTATTTTAGGCTGATTTTTCCACCTTTTTCACAGAAAAAAAATGAACTTAGAAAGATTATCCTGGTAAAACATTTTTCTTCACCTGTTCTTTTGCATGGCTGCACTTATCTGTGTGTTTTGTATTAGTATGTATAAAGGCCTGACTATTTTTGTGTTCGGGGCTCACTTGCCACAGCCCACTCAGGTGGCTGTGCTCTTTAGTCCAACTGCAGATGCTTTTCTTATTAAATTTACTTGCAAGACAAGTTGTGACTTTGGCATGTGTCTTGTTTTAACAAAAACTACCACCACAAGCGCTTTAAGTGGTCGGAAGACTAGAAAAGAGCTATATAAATGCAAGTCCATTAACCATTTAAATTACATGATATAAAACTGTGAATTAAATATAATAGCAAAAAAAAAACATACTTAGTGTGAGAGTATCAGGAACGCATAGAAAAAAGTAGGTCTGCAAGGCATGTTAAGAGACAGAGAGTAAATGTTAGGTTACAATTTCCTGTTCCTCTTTGTTTTACTGTCACACACAGTCATCCCTCCAGGTCTGTCACTTTTTACAGCTCTCCTGTTATACTCTCTCTCTGGCACGCACGCACGCACGCACGCACGCAAGCACGCATGCACGTACACACGCACACACACCTCCCCTTGCTCCACCCTAGATATCTGATGAGTGAGGGAGGAATGGATGCTAATTTAACTGAAGTTTAAATTCAGACAGGTAGGTTGTGGGGGAAATAGAGAGGCTTAGGGAAATCCCATACAAGAACGACACAGTAAACAGAGACTAAAATATGATATCTTCGATATGTCATTGTCTGTTCTACATGACTGATCACCATGTCAATGCTCGTGTGAACTTGTGCCCCTGACACTTTATATACTGGGCTGTAGTTGCCATGATGATGCATTGCATTGACACATGTTATGGCCCGGCTCTTAGGGCACAACAAATGAGGAAGCAACCACGCAGGATGTAACTACAAACAATGATTTATGTAACAAAATTGAGTGATGTTAACAAGGGTAACATAAGGTCAACTTCCAGGACTACTTAAGAGTTTGTTAACCCCAACTGCGCAACAAAAGCAAGCTGGCTTAACACCCGGTGGCGCCAGGGGAATGACGTCCATCGACCGTGAGGATGGGGCGGGTCTTATAGTCCCGGAGACAGTGGCCAGCTGTCTCCAATCACCTGATCGGCATCTCCTCCTCAGCTCAAACCCACCATGGACCAGGACACTGCAACACACGCAGGCACAGCACAACACCCTATGGAAGAGGCCCTGGGGCCGTCACACACACAACGTATAAATCTATGCACGGACACATTTTCATAATGACATCTGTGCAGTTAACACAGCAGTCCTAATCTACTTTCAACTAGAACAACAACATTCACACTTATTTGGAAGCTTGCAGTATCTAGGAGAGTAAAGAGCGAAGAGGACAAAACTGTGTTTTGCTCAGTGGTTACAAACGTCTCTGTCACCATCTGGTGGTGAACACGATTCAAAACACCTTTCACTTTTAATAGAGTGCTACAGGAATGTATAGTTACCAGAAATGAGTTAGTATTTTATCACTTTCAGTTCCCTCGTCAGGAAGTCAATGGTTTTTTTTAATGTGTTTTTAGTAAGATTCCTGAAATAAGGTCTGTGGTTAACACAAGCTCAAGAGATTTGAATGTTTTGTTCTACGATATAAAATGCATCAGTAAATATCCCACTTGTGAATTTTGGAGCCATTATTTGTCTGACATTCTATTGGTTGTTGAATTTTGACAGGGTTATTGCTGTGTGCTCATGAAATGTCTGCTTTCAGATTTCTCCTCTGCTCTTGGATTTTTTTGTGCAATAACCCTGTCAAAATTCACCAACCGATAGAATGTCAGGTGTGATCCCTGCCTCGGTGCGGGTGCGTTTCACAAGCACACAGAAGCAGCCTGAGTGTGAGGAGAAAGGTTGAAGCTGGAGTGCAGGAAATCTGTGTAAGCAACAATATATCTGGGCGCAAGCACACAGTTTGAGCAGTAGCAGAGCAAATCCAAGCGCAAGCAGGGGCTATTTGAGTGCGAGGACAGGGTTTTGAGGGAAAACATTACAAAATCTGAAGGTGAAATCCACAAGTCATGCTCTCAAATTGAAAGACCACACTCTTGAATGGCTCATAACTGTATTTGGCTATTAGTGCATTTTACAACTTGTAGGACCTAATGATTTAGATAAGGGCTATTGAAGTGTTTCTACTGGGAAGTTCATTTACCTAAAAAAATAAAATTCTTCTCTTTCCCAATGTAAGTCTATGGGGAAAGTCTTTTTAGGCCCAATGGCATCATGTGACAGACTCAGATCTTGTAGTACCACAGTTTGGCCACTATGTAAAACTTGCTTTCTCTACCACTGCTCTTTCCACCCTCTGTGCACTTTGGACCTGTAGATCTGGGAGGATATGGGATGAGGTTCAGCTGGTCGCCACAGTTTCTGTACATGTCAAAGGATTTTTAAGGCAGGGCACTATAGGCGTCTTGCAGGAATGTTATAAGGAACTACTCCTTTCAGGGCTGCTGCAGTAAAACACCAGCGGCCCTGCCCAGATACCTGGCTGGACCCTGGTGCATTATTTATCAGAGGATATACAAAGGCAAAGTGTTTGCCTGAGAACTGAGAGTGCTTGAGTACTTAGCTGTATCGTCCAGTCAATGTAACTCAACAAAGGACCCAACCCAGGAGAAATTGCAATAATTTTTATTGGTCCTAATACACTCCTGCATCATATATTAAAAGTATTCCTTCATGGATTTAGTGGTCTGGGAATGGTGGAAATATCGAAGGGTCTATGTACACCTATCCAACATATTTGGTGTCTTTTCCTAAGTTTGTGGGATCAATCTTTCCATATAATCAATCTACGCACTCTTTACCATGCTCTGACCCCATGACGCACGTTGAGTGACAGCTCCCTTGTTTGCATAATCAGGCAGAAATACATAAAGAAATGTAAAAAGACTGTGTAAAAAAATGTATAAAGAAAAGAATACAGAAATAAATACGTTTGGGGAAATAAAAAAGGGGTGAAATGCAAAAGGGAAAACAGAATGCAGAGAGAAATAAAGAAATAAATGCATGAATACAGTAAATATATACATACATTTAAAAAATACAAAAAAGAGATAAAAAACAAATGCAAAAATAAATGAAATATATATTAATATATTTAATTAATACAAAATAAATAAATAAAAGGGGAAAATAAACAGAAGAGTAGATAAATAAGGGAACTAATACAAAGAAAAATAAATGAAGAAGCAAATTAAAACAGAAATATCAATTTATGTCACATTTTATCTATTAATTAATGGCCACATTATTTTGGTTACACTTAATGGCATATTTATTTATTTATTTATTGAGTCACTAATTTATTTATTCATTTATTTTTTATTTTGGCAGGTTCCGTCCTCCATAATTTGGATGTCCCTTGGGATCACGTAAAACCTGAGCTAGTGGGAATATGTTTCAGAAAGTGATAGATGAGTACATTAAATCTAACCTCCAGTCATCCACCTCTAACTTGAGAGGTCGGAAGAATGTATCAAGTTATTTCGTAACTTGCCCCACCTCTGTTTGAACACAGTGTGGTCATTTTGGGGATTGAGAATTATTTCAGTCTGCATCGCTGCCACTCCTGTACAGTAAAGTGAGTCCTCAAGGTGTGACTTAAATTATGACTTAAGTTATGACCTTTTATGGGTTTGAGATGACGATGAGTGAGACCTTTGCAATGAAATTAGATTACAACTGTGTAAAACTGATAATGGCATGACGAGGAAGATAGAGCGCGCACACACACACACACACACACAAATGTTGAAGTCCCCACCCTCCATCATATACAAAGTGTTATATATATTCAGCTATAGAGGGGTGGTGGTGCTGCATGCTGCACTTCTTTAAGAGACATTGGAGTCATCACAGCTGAGAGAAATCAAGGTATGATTGCATTTCAAAGATCAATTTTGTTACTTTAGTTGACAAGGTATTGACAACAGTTTTTGACATTGCTTAAGACATTTTGAAGTTCTTGAAATATGATCAAATAAGAAAATTTTAAATATTTATTTTTTAAAACCCTTTTCATAATAATCAAATGATTACAGCTAAATAATTCTAAGTATTGAATGAGCACTACTTTTTATCAGATTGAGTATTTCTTTTGTAGAGATAAGGATTCAGCATATATATTAAAAGATTTTCAACTATTTAACACTCTTATCAACACGGGAGTGGGCAAATATCCTCGCTTTATGCAAATGTATGTATTTATTTATTATTGGAAATCAATTAACAACACAAAACAATGACAAATATTGTCCAGAAACCCTCACAGGTACTGCATTTAGCATAAAGAATATGCTCAAATCATAACATGGCAAACTGCAGCCCAACAGGCAACAACAGCTGTCAGTGTGTCAGTGTGCTGACTTGACTATGACTTGCCCATGTGATTATCATAAAATGGCTATGACTCGTGGGTATCCATAGAACCCATTTTCATTCACATATCTTGAGGTCAGAGGTCAAGGGCCCCCTTTGAAAATGACCATGCCAGTTTTTCTGGCCAAAATTTAACGCAAGTTTGAAGTGTTATTTAGCCTCCTTTGTGACAAGCTACTATGACATGGTAGGTCCCAATGGATTTTTACATTATTCTGTAACTTCCCAGTGGTGTTCCTTATGTATTCAAATCCAAACATTAATATTTTAGTCAAAGTATGTATGTCTTAGCGCCAAAATTTTCCCAAGCCTTCTAAAAACGTTTTCCTACGTGACCTGGGTTAGGTTTCAATGATGATGCTGCTACATATACAGTGTATATACATCCTCATAGTGAGTGTATTAACGTTACATACAGTAACTTAGACGACGGTCGGCATGCTCCCAGTTTGGAGAAGCAATCAGAAGTCTGTTACCCCGTCAAATAGTGTTTTCCTCCTGTTAAAATAATAGCACCCCCTCAGTTGTTACCTAAGGGATAAGGTAAAGTGGCAATAATATTCTAAATATAGCATACACTTTAAGTTTTATTGATTTTTTTTTTCTTAGGTGGCTAAAATTAGTTTTTCTGCTGCTCCCATACACAGCTGCTTTACCTCTTCGTCAGACAGCCCTTTGGACTACATTCACAAAAACAGTTATTTTACCTTGCAGAACGAGGGAGTATACATACAACCCCACTTCAAAAAATCCAAACTAACCATTTCATTATTTCCAAACATAGCACAGCTAACTTTGACTCAGCTAGTGCTAGCGTTCACATTATTCATAAACTTATTGATTAGCTTCCTTTGATAACCTACGTCACTGCTTTTTACTAACGGCTGGGTGGGTGTTTCCATTTGATAAAAATGGAAAAGAATGCAGATGGACCCACCCTTTAAATAATCCGTAGGCCTTTAACATTGTTGTAAACTATTATTTATACATTTACTTTTTTATATGTATTCATATTACATATGATATATATAATAATATAATAATAATAATATATATTTCTAAATGTATTATTTACTTTTATAATTACATTTATTGAATTTTTTTTGGCACCTATTGTCCAGATGGCTTTAAGTTCATTATTTACATAACCACTGAGAAATCTGTGAATAGCAAATAAAGGTAAATGATATATTTGGTGGGGAGTGGCCGCATCAGCACATTCTTAAAGTGTGTACTAAACCTGTGTCTTTGTTTATGAACTCATGTCATGTTCAGTTCAGTACAGTACACTGAATAACTTCACTGTTAGAAATTTTTATTTTCTGTGAAAAACACCAGGATATTTGAAAAG
>CAKAOH010014250.1:0-25696 GCA_916701665.1 Sebastiscus tertius | reverse complement strand
GTAGTAGTAGTAGTAGTAGTAGTAGTAGTAGTATTGGTATAGTGGACAGTGACAGCAGTAGTAGTAGTAGTAGTATTGGTAGTAGTAGTAGTAGTAGTAGTAGTAGTAGTATTGGTATAGTGGACAGTGACAGCAGTAGTAGTAGTAGTAGTATTGGTAGTAGTAGTAGTAGTAGTAGTAGTAGTAGTATTGGTATAGTGGACAGTGACAGCAGTAGTAGTAGTAGTAGTATTGGTAGTAGTAGTAGTAGTAGTAGTAGTAGTAGTAGTATTGGTATAGTGGACAGTGACAGCAGTAGTGTCCAGTTGGTATTTGCTGCCACCTGCTGGTCTTCAAACAAACTGCTCACTGCATTAAAACACTGAAGCTGCTGCTGATGAGTATTCTGTACAGAGAAAGTACTTCAGACAGACAAAGAGGTTTATTTAGTAGTATTTACTCAAACATCGATCCACTCACCACTATCTGTGTGGTCCAAACATGAGATATCAACATCAAGAGACATCAACATCAGATCAGACAAACTGATTTAACCCAAAACTATGATGCAAATGCTTTTTTGCTCCTTATCTTTGGATCTTCCTGGTATGTACTTTATGTGCAAAATGAATAAGCAGAATTTACAGGTATTACAAAAACAACTTCATTAATGATCCTATGTTGTGTGTATCATGCATAGAAACACAGCTGTAATGCTGTATGCATGCATTATGACAGGCCACCGCTCTAAATGGATGTAGGGGATTTTTATTTTGTCAAACATAAAGTTTCCTTTTCCAGTAAAGACAGAAAAACAGATTCTGGAGATGCAGCGTTGTTATTTATAGTCTTCCTCATAAGATGAGACATTTATCTTATCAAGTCCTCCTCAAGTTTCACTAATGTTTGAATATTTTCTGTCTTGATGATTCACTGAGCTCATTATCATTCTTTCCAGGCGAGGCAGGTCCTGGGAGACAACTTCTGCCAATGTGAGTTCACTTACTCTCACAACATTCCTGTTCATTATTCTCAACAGTTCTGTTCACAAGAATTTCACCACTGATGCAATAAATAGCTGCTGGTTCAAGCATGACATCACTTCCTGTATTTCAGCTCCTCAGTTCGACCAGGACAACCTGAAGAAGTCGTCCGCATCGCCGCGATTGGACGATATCCACGGATATCACCGCGGCAGACGTCAGTCAGGTCAGGGTTAGTCCTCTTTTTCTTCTGCTGCAAATAAATAAACAAATAAATACATCAAGATTTGAATTATACATCCAGGTCTTCTATCTTCTGTATTTTCCTTCTTGTCAACGTGTTCAGACCCAAACCAACACTGAACGTATCTACATTTTGTTCCTCTGAGTCATAGAGCTCCTTTAAAAACATGTTCTTTCATGACAATGATCATACTGTTCTGACTCAATCCCACATTCACTGTCCCCACCCGGGGGTGTTGACCTCGACTAGGGGTCGCCAAAGCTTCACGGAGGGTCGCCAGGCCTTATGATTTTAAAGGGATTGTTTGGGTGTTGTGAAGTGAGGTTGTATGACGTTGCGATGGCCTAAAAGACAAAATGGTGACAGCCAAAAATCAAGATGGTGACTGCAAAAAACCAAGATGGAGACAGCCAAAAACCAAGATGGCGATGACCAAAAACCAAGATGAAGACGGCCAGAAACTTTGATGGCGACAGCCAAAAACCAAGATGGTGACTGCCATATTTTTGCCAAAAAACCAAGTTGGTGACGACCAAAAACCAAGGTGCTGAAGGCCAAAAACCAAGATGGAGATGGCCAAAAACCAAGATGATGAAGACCAAAAACCAAGATGGAGACGGCCAAAATGCCGAACTCGAGTCTTCAAAACCGTAGTCTACAAAACCAATGGGTCACGGGTCCACTCATGACCAGAACCTGAGACTCCCTTAGGTCCAGTTATCCAGTAGGTTCTTATAAAATGACTCTTCTTCTTGGCTCTGTTTGTCCCTCCAGAGCCTCCAGAGCTGCTGATGTACACACCTGAGAAGTCCAGGAAGAGTCTGCCGCTGTTGCTGGAGGGAAACCTGCCGTACAGACGCACCAGGAGACAGTCAGGTAACCAGTCCACATTATCACAGCAACTGTCCCATCATCTACTACCTGAGGACAGTCACCTGCTCGGCCTCAACACAACCCACACTTTGTATTCTTCCATCATATCCAGATGTTCAGCTGAGCCATACAGAGTTGCCAAACATAACTGAGTTTGAACAGGATGTCAGAATAATGTCAGTTCTTATAAACAACATACCAAATCATGTCTGATCATGTCGAGAAGAGCGTTTTGATTACATAAAAATGTTGTGTAACGAGTTCACTTAAGAGCCATGCCGCAGGTTGGACTGATAAGGTGACAAGCACAAATGGGCCGTAACACAGAGCCAACGTCTAAGAGCCAAAATAAATAAAGTGAAAATAAAGTATTTGTTTGTTTTTCAGCTCCGGCTAAAGACATCGAAGCAGCGTTTCATCCCAACGGTGAGGACGTTTTTTATAGTAGTCTGTTCACCACGACTCGTCCTCCGTGACTTTCAAATAACAAATGAAGACTTGAACAGTTTCTCTTTTTGTTATATATGTCAGGTTGAGCTGCTGTTCATGAAACAAAGTGCAGAAATCTGATTGTTTATGATGATCATGAACACATCACCATGACTGACTGAGTCAGAGCTATTATTGACTACGAACACTTTGGTAACACGTTATAATAACCATCATTTATAAAAGGTACATTTATATGAATTAAACTTAGTCAATAGTTATTTTAATGCTATAATTTCTGTTATTTTATCATTAGTTTGTGTAATATGAGATAATTAGTTTATAAATGATATATTGTATCAAAGCTGATAAGAGACGATAACAATTACAATCTAATTACATTAGTAAAGTATTTATTATCAGTTCATTGTTGCACACATTATAACATTGTATATACTATATTAAGTATTTGTTAATAATTACCAATTATTTGTATTTGTAAGTAATAATTTGTAAAACATCTATAAACATGACATAAATAGATGGACCGGAAACCAATTATTAACCATCAATAAAGTATTAAATATCTAAATAATGTTTATAGATGGTTTACAAACCAATAATTCACATTAACAAAGTGTTAACAACATTTTAACAGTTTTAGGTGTTTGTTTTAGGTGTTTGTTTTAGGTGTTTGTTTTATGGTATGCAGTAAAAGTGACAAAGAGGTGGATTGATTTGCTGATATTGTGTGTCGGAGACTTCTTGATGTATTGATTTGTCTGGTAGTTTGAGTTCAGTTGAGTTCAATGCAGCTCTGCAGAGCCAGTTCAAAGCTTGTTATAACAAGATCAGATCAGAGACATGTTTTCACATGGATTTAATTTTGTTCTGATGTCTCGATAACATCTGTCTCACCCACCACATTCTTCTTCTTCCTTTCTTTTCTTCTCCCTCCACCAACTCTTTACGGGGAATCCTGCAGCCCTGAAGGTAAGAGAGAGTTTCCCGCTCCTCTGACAGTGAAAGAAAAGAGTCTGCCAACAGCTGACAACCAAACACTGATCTGTGGTTTCAGTGCAGAACATTTAGCCTCACAATGAAAACACCACTTTACTTTCACCCATCAGCAGAAATATAAATGATTTTCTGTTTGTTTCCGAATAAAAACTGATCGTTTAATCAATGATCCGTCCTATTCTGAGGGCCTTTTTTATGTTTTTGTGATTAAATACCAAAAACTAGATGTGGGGTGAGAACCAGAGAAGCATAAGTGACATTGGGGGACATTGTTGTGAAATAAACCCCGACAGGGCTATGTGGCCTGAAGGGGTTTATTTCACAACAATGACCTGCTAGCTGTACATTATCACGCTTATTACACAGATACTTACTTAAGAAATCAATAATTCAACACAAAAAGGGTCCTCCAGAGTCCGACATCAGAACTGCGTCCATAGCAACGGTCTGTTATACATAGCAACGGTCTGTTATACATAGCAACTGTCTGTTATACATAGCAACGGTCTGCTATACATAGCAATGGTCTATTATACATAGCAACTGTCTGTTATACATAGCAACGGTCTGCTATACATAGCAACGGTCTGCTATACATAGCAACGGTCTGCTATACATAGTTAACTGGATATGATGACATCAACATCAGCCAGGAAGGTGAAAAGTGACCCTATCTGGTGTCGTTCTTTCAGCAGGCGGGCAGCGATGGCGAGCTGTGCCCGGCCGACAGTCTGGGCTCAGCCGGCAGCAGCAGCACGCTGGCGTCCTCCGTCATCGAGGTGGACGCCGAGAGGACCGAACCGGGCCTGACGCCACAGCTGCGACCAAACCGAGAGGAAGAGGTATATTTTACTGTGACGGGACGTGACTTTAGATCAACTTGGACTATTTGAAGGATATAAAAAGACTTCTGCTTGTTCAATGCTAATATTATATCCTATCCTCTTTGAATGAGGAGGAAGAGGATGAAGAGGAGTTGACCCACCTCAGCCCTCCTCCAACCCTGTCCATCACTGAAGAGATCCTGGAGTTCATCAACCAGAGCCGAGCCAGGGAGGGACTCACCGCCATTCACTCCGACACCACGGTTAGAAAACACTACACCCTCAACTCTGTATGTAGCATTATAGTACACTAAATCAGATTTAATCTACTGTTATCTATTGCACCATATGTACTGTAATCTGCTGAACAAAATGAGTTTATCAACCAGACCAGAGTTAAGAAAAACACAGTCAAATTTGTCCTGAAAGGGGCATAAGTTTGTCATCTGGGGAGCATGAATGGGTCCAGCAGATTTAATGGAAATCTGTCTGTTGGGTGGTGATACTTCTTGTACGTAAAGGTTGCCTGATGATAGTTTGGAAACGTAAGGGGGGACACCGCAGTGTTCATTTTGGCAGATATTTTAGACACTTTACTCGCGTGAGTTGGACCGCTGGGATAATTTGAGTTCATTCGCGCTCGACGCAACCGGAGAGGAGGAGGAAGAGCTTGTCTCCATAGATCCCAACAACTTTTCTTTCCTCCATTTCCTCCTTTAACCATGGAAGAAATAACCTCCGTTGCTGCTTTGTACATGTTGGTGAAGTCCCAGATATGTCAGAAAACCAAACACCGTCGTGTCTGGGTTCATAACATCACCCGGTAGCGAGCTGTATTCACATACAGCGTCATTGCGCTGACTGTATCTAGCAGCCACACGTCTCTACTGAGGTATGAACCCAAAATAAACTGTGATTTAATATCAATAAACAGATCAAAATGATGCAAAATAACTACATAATGATGCTGATTAGTAAAAAGTCTGAACTCATGCTTTGTCAGGTCTGTTACCATGACGACAAGCAGACAACTTTTAAAATGCTTGTTTTCTGAATGGAGTCCGGTTGGATCAGAGCCAGGCTCTGCAGCTGCTCCATCAACACTCAACATAAATCATCTAGAGACGTTGTTGTTTCTACCGTAGACAGTCTGTGGTTTCTACAAAGAGTTTGGTCATAAATTTGCGTGTATTCGCCTCTTAGCATTGACTATGTATGTAATTGCGCCGCATGAAAAGTTCGCTTCACTATTGGTGTGAACACACCATCAGTTTTTCATCACATTTTAGTGATTTCATGTCATTTTAGTGTCAAATGTCCTTTTTTAGTCATCAGATTATATTGAACATTTCAGTCAGTCTCAACAATTTTGTCATTTTAGTCAAACAAAGATTTTATCTTGTTATTATTTGATGAAAAACACAGTTTGAATGATTAATAATGCAGCTTTGCTACTCCGAGTCCTCCTGAATGCTCAACCATCATGAGAGCCAATCTGCAGTGCTCAACATTCAAAAATATGCATTAATCAACCACCCGAACCCGACCCGACCCGCAAACCGCCAACTTCATGCATTAAAGTAGCACAATAGTCAAGACTGAGGACGCCACAGCGCACGATGTTTGTGTTAGAGAGCGTGACAGAGAGAGGGGAAGAGAACGTTTTTATTTTCAAAATAAATTTTAGTCTCGCTTTTTTTGTCAACGATATCACATGTTTGATATCGTCACCGTTAGTGTTTAATGACGTTGGCGCCATCTCGTCATCGTCTCGTCATAGTTTTCATTAATGAAAGAAGTTCATCCACTGGGGACCATGAATTGACCAGTAATTGACCAACAGGTCAACTGACATCCTTAGACTGGCAAACATCCCATTTTCGTGTTCTGGTGCATTGTTGAAGCTATAACACACTTTTATTAACTGAAATAATCCAAGATAACTTATGACATATTTACATACGTAATACTTGTACTGATGGACGTCCTCCAAAGTGTCCGTTATACTACTAGAACTACTACTACTACTATTCATACTAGAGTTCGTAGTTAACATCTTACTTTTCTTCCAGGAGCAGATCCTGGATCAACCCAAAGAGAGTCAGCCTCCATCTAATCGGACCAACTTCACCTGCCCACTGCCCCCAGTCGCCTGCCCCTCCAGTCCAGAACAAATACCCATAATGCAACTGGAGCAGGAAGAAAACTTGAGACTTGAACATGAGATAACTGCAAATGAAGTCCAAGAAATTCCAGATGCAGTAGTTGAAGTGGAAAAGGGAGTGGAAGAGGATGTGGAGACGCAAGTAGAAGTGGTAGAAAAAGAGAAAGAAGAGGAGAAAGTGTTGGATGAAGGTGAAGGTGAAGGAGAGAGCATCATCGCTGCCCCAACGTCAGATCTTCATCCCTCCACCTCAGCGGAGGAGGAAAGAGAGAACAGCAGTTGTCAGTCACCCAGAGAGGAGGCGATCACTGAGGCCACCTTTTCTTCCCCGAATCCAGATCATCATCACCCCGTCCAGAGAGGCCAGCCGCCCACACGAGGCTCCCACCTCACCAAGCGCGACAAGAAGATCATCGAAAAGATCAGGAGTTACTATGAGGCGGCAGCCGAGGCTGAAGAGGACGAGGCAGAGGCGGAGGAGGAGGAAGACGAACAGGGCGAAGGAGTGGCGCCAAGAAGGAGGAACAGTTTCTCCCAAATCCCATCTGGCTTGGTGAAGGAGTCGGTGTCACGGTTTGACGTGAGTGGACACCAGGGGGAGCCAGAAGGTGGACGGTGCAAGACTGAAACAGCTGAAGAAATCGATAAAGAGATTGATGGAGAGACAGAGCCTTGTTCCCCTACAGGTCCAATCTCTTCCCCTACCACACCCTCAGCAGATGCAGAAAATGGTGGACAGGAAGATAAACCAATCAGCTCCTTGGATTCTAATGCAGAAGGCCCAACATCTACCGTGATTCAGAACCAGGAGACCCCAAACCAAGTGGGTTCGACTCTAGAGTCAAGCCCATACCAGCCTGTTGGGGAAGAGGCTGAGATCCAGGACAAAAATGTCTGTAAAGGACCATTGGAGGACGAACTGGAGGAACAGCAGGAAGAGGAAACAAGTGTTGTGGATACTAAAAAGGGACCATCTATTACCAAACAATCCAAGGGCAGAGATGAAATAATCAGAACCACTCCTGGAAACCAAGCTGTTATGCATGGGCAAGAACCTAAACCAGAAGGCGCTGCAGAACTAACTGGAAGCCACAAGGATCCCCCTTCACTTCTTCCACCGACAGACCAAAAAACCGAGACCAACACTCAGTCCACTTGGACTAGAACCAAACACAGAGAGGTAGCCAGGACCATCGGGAACCTCGAGGGTCTTCCCAGTCAGATAAAAGTGGGTCGATGGTCCCGCCACTCCAGGATTGTCACCGCTAACCGGGTCTTGTTTGAGGGCATGGGATCGGACGTAGCTGGTATCGGGTTATTTGAGGCCAGCCCTGTGGTGGACCCCATGCTGATGGAGAACTCGGAGCGTATTCTGAGCAAAGTCCAAACGTTGGCCCGGATGTACAGCGCCAAAGCCAGCACCATGAAGGTCCCGCTGCATCAGAAACGGGCCAGCGCCGTGTGGAACCACTCAGGCAGACTGTCTGGATTCTCCACTCAAACTGAAAACCAGACACACGTTCAATCTCAGACTCAAATGCAGACCCCGACTAAGTACCGGCAGCAAACACAATACCAAACGGAAGTCCATCAATCAGATGCCAACTCAGAGACCAAATGTAGAACCCAAACTCATTCCGAGACCAAAGTTCAGAGCAAAATCGTAACTCAAACTAGGCAGCAATCGCAGATCCAAACTAAAAGCCAGACACATTACCAAAGCCAGAACCAGAACAAGACTTACAGCCAGTACCAGACCCAAACCATAAGCTGGGAGGACCAAACGATCCAGGAGGAGAGGATGATAAAGACAGCAGAGAGCCTGACAAATGGTAAGTTATAAAACCTTTTTTTATACCATTTTCCACCAAAATTAGCACGTATTTGCAAGTTTTAACGCTCTAAAAACAATAGACTCCTTTCCCATTGCCAGTACACTCACTGCCCGATGACCAATCCTAACCTCAACCATTCGCGGTCAATGCCTAACCTTAACCGTTCTAGATCAATGCCTAACCTTAACCGTTCTAGATCAATGCCTAACCTCAACCATTCGCGGTCAATGACTAACCTCAACCATTCGCAGTCAATGCCTAACCTTAACCATTGTAGATCAATGCTTAACCTCAACCGTTCAATGTCAATGCCTAACCTCAACCATTCACGGTCAATGCCTAACCTTAACCATTGTAGATCAATGCCTAACCTCAACCGTTCAATGTCAATGCCTAACCTCAACCGTTTTAGATCAATGCCTAACTCAACCGTTCAATGTCAATGCCTAACCTCAACCGTTTTAGATCAATGCCTAACTCAACCATTCACGGTCAATGCCTAACCTCAACCATTCGCGGTCAATGCCTAACCTTAACCATTGTAGATCAATGCCTAACCTCAACCGTTTTAGATCAATGCCTAACCTCAACAGTTTTAGATCAATGCCTAACCTCAACCGTTTAAGATCAATGCCTAACCTCAACTGTTTTAGATCAATGCCTAACCTCAACTGTTTTAGATCAATGCCTAACCTCAACCGTTTTAGATCAATGCCTAACCTCAACAGTTTTAGATCAATGCCTAACCTCAACTGTTTTAGATCAATGCCTAACCTCAACTGTTTTAGATCAATGCCTAACCTCAACCGTTTAAGATCAATGCCTAACCTCAACCATTCAAGGTCAATGCTTAACCTTAACTATTAGAGGGCAATACCTAACCTTAACTATTAGAGGACAATGCCTAACCTTAACCGTTCTAGATCAATACCTAACCTTAACCATAATAATGTCAACGCCTAACCTCAACCATTCGAGGTCAATGCCTAACCTTAATCATTCTAGATCAATGCCTAACCTCAACCATTCAATGTCAACGCCTAACCTCAACCATTCAAGGTCAATGCCTTACCTTAATCATTCTAGATCAATGCCTAGCCTCAACCATTCAAGGTCAACGCCTAACCTCAACCATTCAAGGTCAATGCCTAATCTTAACCAGTCTAGATCAATGCCTAACTTCAACCGTTCTAGATCAATGTCGATGTTCGAGCACTGCTTTGACGAGATGGACGGAATTTGTTGAGAGTCACAGAAGTTACCGGAAAAGGGGTCAAAATTAGTGTGTGGTGCAGATAAATACCGGTGACTGCTGCTGAGTCATTTGTACTGGAAAGGAATTCTGAATGTAAACTTTCCCACTGAAGACCAAAGCCAGATGTATTGCCGTCGTGTGTGGGTTCATAACATCACCCGGCGGCAAGCTGTATTCACACACAGTGCCTTTGAACAGCTACACGTCGCTACAGTAATATGAACCCAAAATAAACAGATTGTGCTGTGATTTAATCTCAATAAACAGATCATAATAATGCTGAAATAACTACATGATGATGTTGATTATTATTTGTTCTCTGTTGTTCTCTTCTAGATTTCCAGGAGACAGTCATGGCAGCCTGTGAGCCTCTGCTGTTTGGTCATGTGTTTGTCAAAGAGCCTCTGACTCCGGCCTGTCCCCACCAGACGAACGGATTCACCCTCTCCAGACCCAGGGACTTCATCTCTGCCTTGGCCAAAGACAGAGACCCCAGTGTGGGCTGTAGATCAGGTGACACCTCCGAGACTTCCACCACGCCTGGGGAAAATCCACCCACTTCCCTGAGAGACCAGTTACCGGAGAACAGCTACTACCCCGGGTACACCTCCACTGACAACAGGCATCACCTCCTCCGAACACAAGCTGAAGATCAGCAGTGCTGCTCTGCCGGTAGCAACCCGTCGACGTCAACCATGAACTGGGATTGTAGAGTCACAGAGTTCAGAGACTACTGCTCTACCTCGTCCACAGGGAGAGGCGAAGTCCTGAACGGGGAGGTTTATTCAGATACTGAAGAGGCAGAGAAAAGAGAGAGGTGAGTGGATAATATTTAGAGAAATGGGTAAACAACTAAACAGCAAGATGAGCTCAAAGTAAAGGAAGGAATAGAAATGATGTGTAAGTGTAGTTACGTCTAGTGGATCATAAAGGTGCCACGACCCTTTGACTTCTGTTGGCAACTGAATAATGCACATATGCAAATAAACAGTAGGACTGGGAATGCACTGTGACCCACCTCCTACACTACAGTACCCACTAGGGCTGCCTCCTCTCTGTTGTGTTGTTGGTTGCATTACAAACGGGAGGTGTGGGGTTTGAAATAACCGGCTGTTTACCAGGCACGGAGGGTCTCATGAAAGAGTCAATTGAGTTGCATTATGGGAAATGTAGGATCCTGTGCTTTTATAGCATGTTTGGGACTAAAAGTCCAACATGTTCTCATCCCAACTCGGCACATACTACCACTTTGTCGCACCCCTTGGCATCAATTTATTTTCAGCATCAAAACCACTATAGTTATGGTTTAGGAAAGATCTACATGGTCGGGCTTAAAACTACGTTTGTACAGTTAAAATGAAACTAAAAGCTGCAAACCGGGACATGAACGAGCATGCAACCAGCAGAGGAACTGCAGCTTAAGATACCGTTGTACTGATTTCAGCATTGCATGCAGTTGTCATCCAACGTTATTCCTCATGTTGTGTAATTTTCTAGTAGGAATCTTACCCATTTCCTCTTTAAGTCTTGACTCATATATTCTAAGAACACTGTATGACTCCCCTTGTTGTCTGCAGGTCGGAGCTGAGAGGTGGATTCCCCGTTTACTCAGTCAGAGAAGACTCAACTTCTGTAAACATCATTTCCCAGCCAGCACACCCTGAGCCAAATCTGTCTGCTCACAGCATACCACGGTGGGAAATGTCCAAAGATGGAGATGAGCAGGACAGATATGAGCAGGACATACCAGCTTCCCAATGTATACAAGATGCACCAGTATACACAATAATTCCCCCAGGACTTTCCGCCGATGAAGATGTGTTGACCAAAGATGTGCAGAGTGTTCATGCAGGGCCTGAATACTCGGTTTGCACAGGACCCATGGATGGAGAGCTGGTCCTGATGGTAGCGTCTACACAGCGTCGGGCTCCAACAGAGTCCAACAGATCCACGATGCCTCACCCAGGACTGGCCGAAGAGCAGTCCCAGAGGGAAACGCTTTACCCGGCGGAGGGAGGCGACGCCGCCACCACCACCACCACCACCACCCCGGGCGTCTCTGGAGGGTCAAAGAAAGAGGACTCTTCATCACAAACCAGGATGATTGTACAAGGCTCAGCGGTGGTCTTTACAGAAGAGACACCTTATTACAGATCCTCAGGAGAACGTGGTGTTCCACCGCACATGACCTTTAGCCATACAGTCACAGAAACCCCAGAGGATCACAAAGCAAGAGCACCAAGTCCATGGTCGTCGGTTCAAAACTCAGAATCACATCCTACCCGACCGCGGCCTCCATCGGCGCAGTCTATAGACTGTCTACCAACATTCACCAGCCAGAGGCCTCAGGACCTGCCCACTACTACGGGTAAACGGGCTCTGTCTAACACCAGGTACGTCTCTGGCAGATTAAAACACAATAACAAGCTGTTAATAGCCACTACCCACATTAACCAAAGGTGGGACCAAGTCATTGTTATGCAAGTCACAAGTATGTCTCAAGTCTTTGCACTCAAGTCCCAAAGTCCTAAACTTTGAGTTTCGAGTCCTGAACAAGTGATATTGCGCTCTTCACCAAATGTTATGCCATTTGCGTCTCCGTCTGTAATTTTCGCCCCACACATTTTGCAACTGGTTTTTTTGCATAGTTTTTGTACGCAAACAAAATCATCCTCATCCTCATCTTCAACCGCTTATCCGGGTTCGGGTCACGGGGCCAACAGCTCCAGCAGCTGACCCCAAACTTCCCTTTCCAGGGCCACATTAATCAGCTCTGACTGGGGGATCCCGAGGCCAGTGTGGAGATATAATCTCTCCACCTAGTCCTTGGTCTTCCCTGTGGCCTCCTCCCAGCTGGTCATGCCTGGAACACCTCCCTAGGGAGGCACCCGGGGGGGGGGGGGCATCCTTACAAGATGAACCACCTCAACTGGCTCCTTTCGACGCAAAGGAGTACCGCCTCTACTCCGAGTCCCTCATGGATAACTGAGCTTCTCACCCTATCTCTAAGGGAGACGCCAGCCACCATCCTGAGGAAACCCATTTCGGCCGCTTGTACCTGTGATCTAGTTCTTTGGATCATAACCCAGCCCTCATGACCAGAGGTGAGAGTAGGAACGAACACTGACCGGTAGATCGAGAGCTTTACCTTCCGGCTCAGCTCTCTTTTCGTCACAACGCTGCTCCGATTCTCCGGACAATCTCACGTTCCATAGTCCCCTCACTCGCAAACATTCGCAAGTGAGGGGAACAAAATTATCTTTTGGTATTATTTTTTTTCCAAATGACGCTCAGTAACGTCACCTTAGTTCTTCATGGTTCTCTCCTGCAACTTCATTGGATGCTGTCGGATTGGTTAAAACAAAGTGGATCTGGGGAATTAACTGTTGATTTGTTGGGAATGAATCGCGTTAACGTCGATTCAGGAAATGAAAAAACATAATTAATCAACATACTTTCTATTCTTTGGGCTTGGGGGAAGGTATCAAGTATTTTCAAGTCAAAAGGGTCAACTCTAAGAGAGAGTCATCAGTGTTAAAGTCCAAGTCGAGTTGCGAGTCCTGATCCTAAACCCTGACCTCAACATAATCCTGAAACCCAACCCTGACTCCATCAAACATTAACCCATGCCCAGACACATTTTTTTTCAATATAACATAGTAAGACTTTTAAATCATTATAATCATTATAATACCCCAAAACTATTTAATCAGACTGATCAAAAGTTTAAACCAGGTCGAGTGTTCCTTAAAGAACAGGCCTAAGGGCTCTCCTGAACTGTTAGCATGCTGTTGGTGCCACAGAGTAATTACCCAGTGTTGATGTCTCGGCGCTATTTGTGTTTCACTTTGTAAAGCTATTTTAGGTTTTTGGCAAACAGATAAAAAGATTACCAAAGATTAGTGGGTAGAAAACACAAACATTACAGAAATTGATAGCAGCTGTATTTGAAATTCTTTTCATTGTTTGGTCCCAACTAAACCTTTTGAGTCCTCGTCAGTCCGTTTCTACTATTGGGGGGAGTTTTCCCTTATCGAGGGTCTAAAGACGGAGAGTGTTAGCCAGATGTTACCACAACAATGTCTCTCTTTTTAGAACCAGCTTGTGAGTCCAGTCCCCCATCTCCCTTTCCACTCACCACCTCTTCAACATAACTAATCTTCTCCGGTGGTGGACAAACCCAACTACTGGTTTCTGGCTGTCTCCATCTTGGTTTTTGGCCGTCACCATCTTGGTTTTTGACCATCACCATCTTGGTTTTTGGCCGTCACCATCTTGGTTTTTGGCCGTCACCATTTTGGTTTTTGGCCGTCACCATCTTAGTTTTGGCTGTCTCCATCTTGGTTTTTGGCCGTCACCATCTTGGTTTTTGGCCGTTCCCATCTTGGTTTTTGGCCGTCACCATCTTGGTTTTTGGCCGTCTCCATCTTGGTTTTTGGCCGTCACCCTTTTGGTTTTTGGCTGTCACCATCTTGGTTTTGGCTGTCTCCATCTTGGTTTTTGGCCGTCACCATCTTGGTTTTTGGCCGTCACCATCTTGGTTTTGGCTATCTCCATCTTGGTTTTTGACCGTCACCATCTTGGTTTTTGGCTGTCACCATCTTGGTTTTTGGCCGTTCCCATCTTGGTTTTTGGCCGTCACCATCTTGGTTTTTGGCCGTCTCCATCTTGTTTTCTGGCCGTCACCATCTTGGTTTTTGGCCGTCTCCATCTTGGTTTTTGACCGTCACCATCTTGGTTTTTTCGCCACCTCCATCTTGCGATTGAGACCATAAACTCATGTTTACAATGTTAACTGAGGTAATAAATCAAGTGAGAAGTAGGCTTATTTTCTCAGAGACTTCTATACAACCAGACTTCTTTTGCAACCAGCAGAGTCGCACCCTGCTGGCTGGTAGAAAGAATGCAGGTTTAAGGCACTTAAGCACTGGCTTCACGTTTCAGACATGGAGGTTGCCCACTGATTTAGATGCAATGGTTTATGATCTTTTATCATTAAAAACACATCCCGTCACTCAAAGTAAACCACTGTATTCTAAATATTGCATCAGCTGTAAGACTCTGAATAGAAGAGGAAACAAATCTATAGCTCAGACATTAAAATAATAAATACCATCCTAATAATCTGTTCTTAAATCTGTCTCTTCCAGGGAACCAAGCCAGCAGGACTCACGATCTCCCACCATCTTGCCATTTTCCAGCCTCCCTTCAGGCAGCCAACCCTCCTTGGAGACACCCCACCTGGTGGAGAGACCTTACCCATCCATTGCCACCTCTGGCCAGGACTCAGACCTCACCATGGCGCCCTCGGCCTTCAGACCCAGCTCCAGGCACCGCTCCCCCTCCCCTGTTAGAGCTCCTGTCCGAGCGCCTCCCTGCTCCTCACCGTTCCGGGTTGTTCCAACATCTCCTCCCACCCCTGAAGATACCTCCCTGAACGCTGTCTCCAGGGCTCTTCCCTGTTTCTCTCCTACTCCCTCTTCTGGGAGGGGTTCCTCGATGCGAGCTCCCCCTGCCTCCTCTCCTACACCCTTCTCTGCTTTCACTCCCTCGTCCTCTTCCTCTTCTTCATCCATTCGAGCCGGTGCTCCTTCCTCTCCTCCGCCGTCGTTTTCACTCCGCTCTCCCCCGTGCTCCTCCCCCATTGCTTCTTCCTCAACATTCACCAGATCCTTGGCCGCCTCCTGCATTAGCCAGTCCATCAGTCAGAGTATGGCGAAAAAGAACAACGCCCCGCCCGTAAACACAGTAAACCAAAGCCCCTCCTCCACGCCTTCCAATCTACGACGGCGCTCCCCTTCACCTAAACTCCCTCCCGGGCAGCAGGGCTCCAGCACGCCTGCGTACGCCCAGCTAGGGTGCGCTAAAGACCAACAACCAAGGGGTCCGCTGTCCTCTCTCTGGTCCTCTTGCCCTTCTTCGTCTCTCATGCAGTCACCTCCTCCCTCTCTTTCCCAACGCCCTCCTTCCCCGTCTATGACTCCGGCCCATCATCAACTTTCCTCTCCTTCCCCTCGCCCCTCATTCCTTCATTCCAAAACTGACTCATCACAGAACGCAAACAACAACAACAATAATAGCTTAGCTGGTATAAACGCAGTAAGCAATACAAATAGCATGAACCGTGCCGTCAGTAACGGGGGTTGGTCAGTAAGTCCCCAGAAGGCGCCACTAGCTAATGGTAACACCACAGTAATGCAACAACCTCCTGATCCTCTCTGGTCGGGGTCGCACAACCGTGTAGCTCGGCCTTTTTCGGCATCCGAACCCAGCTCACGAGTTCCCTCTCCAACCCCTGCCTCATTTACTCGCCTCTGCTCCCCACCTCCTCAACATAATTACTCCTCTCCCATGGCGAACAAACCTCCCAACCCCAGGAGCACACGGGTAGGAGGTGCAAGCTCCCATAACCTGCTAGGCCTCACTTTGGAGCTGCCCAGGACCTCCTCAGCAAGTTCAGCATTTGGGCAGTCTCTAAGCCCTCGGATCCTCTCACCGCCTCCTATTGGCGTGTCGGTGAATGTTTGGGCAAATAATGTTGCAGCACCTCAACCTAGAAACCCTAGATATGCCAACTCCTCTCCCTCTCCTTCCTTATGCTCGCCAACACCGGAGAATGCCTCTTTCCCCACTTCCTCTTCTTTGCGTAGTCCCAGAGCCTCCTCCCCTTCTGCACCCTGTCCTCCTGCAACCTCCCAAACCCTCCGTAGGTCTTTCTCCTCCAACCTGGCAGACAGACCCCCAAGCCCGGCCCGGAGCAACCCTAGTGGGCAGCGCCGCTCTTGGACAGACGGCAGCCGAAGGTCCCTTGGTTTTAGCGGTAGTGCCCGGGGGTCCTTTGACCAGCAGGAGTCCTGTCCGACCAGTCCACGGAGTGGATGGTCCTCGTACGGCAGCTCGCCGTCCTGCCTCAGCCCTCGAGCTGAGCTTCAATCCCCACTCTCACCTGGCAGGCTTACCCCAGGGAAGGGCACCCATGGTGGGCAGCATTTCACCAGCGTGCCTTGGCCAGATGTACGGGAGCTTTCAAGCAAGTATAATGGAACCGATAGCCTCGATGTAACTTCCACCATCATCGCCTCCTCTCCTCCTCCTCTCTCCTCGCTCTCCCACACCATCCTCCCCTCAGACAGCCAGACAGAGTGGGGTGACCCAGAGGTAGAAGAGGGTAGCTGTCGTAGCCAGCTGATCTGCGCCTACGTTGCCCGGCCCTCCTCCGCATGCATGGTTCTCTCCTCCTCGGGCATGACCTCCCCTCCACCGGCCCCCTACCAGCACCACAACTACCAATCCACAACACCTCATGTACCCTCAATCCCTTCCCCCTTTCCCTCCAGCTCATCACCGCTACCCTTTGCCCGTTCATCTCCTACCAAACAGGGGAACCAGAAGACCAGCTATGCCACCACGGTCAACCTCCAGATCGCTGGAAGTGGCCGAATAACCTCCTTCAGCACCGCCCAAGTTAGCCTGACCCAGACCCTGCAGGGTGGAGCTGGAGCTGGAGGACCAGGACAGGGGCAGATGGCGAGGAGAGTAAGCATCAATGGACTTTCACACCTTCCTTCTCCTCTTCCTCAGAACTGTAACAGGCTATGAAGGAACGAGTCTTTCTTTCATGACCTTACAAGACAAGAAGGACCAAAAGAAAAGGAAATGGAAAGAAAAAAGGCATTAGAGAAGAGACAAAGTTGTTGTGTAACTGCTGGTTTCAGTGGCCCAGACCTCCAGAGCTATTCCCTGGCTTGTCGTGAGCCATGAGCCCCGGTAACTCCACGAGTCCACCATGTTGAAAATGGTCTTTCTCAAATGGTGGGGTACTTCAACTTGGGGATAAGCTCACATGTGAGGGACATAATGAATGTTGTCAAGTCTGATTCCCCTCAGCGCGATGGGATACGTTTGGGGGTAAAACAGACTTCCCATTGCATCTGGGTGGCTTCTGGGAAAGCTTTATACCAGAGCATTGAACAGATGACCGTCTGAGAATGGAAATCCTACCTGCACATTGCTTGTATTTTTCAATCTGGGCTAATGACTTTGAATAGATGCTATAGTGGAATTGCTTTAAAGATCCTAATATTGTAAAAGACTCATCTAGCTGTGATCTGAGCACCCAAAACCCTGAATGTCCACAGCTGGATGTGATGAATTTGTGGATGTGGCTGTCTAAAGATCGGATTGCATTCCAGGTCTTGCGACATTAAGCCGTCTGGACTCTTTCTGAGGAAGTGATGACTTCTTGGAGGAACAATTCATTGGGCGGTTAAATCATTAACTTTGGAGTCCATCCAAAGGAGGATTAAGGTCCAACCAGTGCTGTATGCAATCACAGCTACTTAATGTATTATGTTTGTCTGTTTTATTTCTATTTTTCTTTTATATTCTGTTGAACAAACATCAGTTCATGTCGGGCTATCTGAGGCCAGTGTTGGTGATATCTGTGGTTATTAATAATCTATCTTTTTTTAACCATTTTATTATTCTTTTTCTATTATTTTATTGTTTATTTATGAAGTTTATTCTCTTTGGCACTTATTATCCTTAACGTAATGTCGGTATTTTGCACAGTGTCCTCAGCTCTTGGGTGCATGCATCAAGTGTGTGTGTGAGTGTGTGTTTGTATCTGAACATGACGCGTCTGGTGGATTCTCCTTTAACTTCAGACCAGGCCGATATCTGTGTGTTCTTAACGTCTGTTCCCGTATTGATTTACTCAGTTTGACTTTACGCTCTCTCCTGCTGTCAGTGCCCTTCGGAAACCTTTTATCTTGAGCTTCACTGTCAATTAGGATGAAAGGTTTTACTTCACATCAGCACACAGGTGACGTATCAACTCTTTCATATGGTAACAGTTGATGATTAATGCATAAGGTTTTTGGTTCTCAATTTTTTTTTTGTGTGTCGATAAAAACTTTCCCAGATTTATTTTAAAGAAATCAGTTTACTCTGAATTTTCACCCAGATTTAACGCCCCAAATATTGTGTTTCCTGGTGAAAGAAAAGTTTACAATCTTCCAGTGATGGAAAAGACAAGAGAAAAAGGTAACACTTTATAATAACCATCATTTATAAATGGTAAATTGATAGTTAATTAAACTCAGTTAACAGTTATTTTAATGTGAACAAACAATAAAATGATAATTAATAATGTTAAGTAATTATTAGTAGGCCTCATGCTTTAATTTATGTTATTTTAACAGTTTATTGTTGCACATATATAACATTTTATATACTATACTGTGTATATAAGTATTTGTTAATGATTACGAACATATTTGTAAACCTGTAAGCAATTGTTTGTAAAACATCTATAAACATGATATTTGTGAATAATAAACTGTTGATAAATACTTCACTAATGTAATCAGAATGTAATTGTTATCATCTCCTATCAGCTTTGATACAATATAGAATTTATAAAGTAATTATTTCAATAAACATTATTAATTATCATTTTGTTATTTGTTAACAGTCAAATAATTATTAACTAAATTTAATAAGCTATGAATTTACCATTTATAAATGATGGTTATTATAAAGTGTTACCAAATTTTGTAATATGGATTATTTAAAGTCTTATTTTTCTACCAATTTTGTAAATTTAATATCAACAAACAAAATAATAATAATAAAAAAAGAAAATAAAATAATGCTGTATAAATTTGAGGCTGTAAAATATCACAAAACATATGGGGGTCAAATATGAAAGATAAGTTAAATAAATGTGTGGTTTCTGCGGGGCGCTGGTGACAAACTGGAGAGAACATAATGTTTTTGGTGCAAGTGGTGAAAAGGGAAATATTAACTAAATGTTCATCCAGTAACCCTCATAGAGTCAGTGAGATGTACGGAAAATAAAGGTATGTGGTGCAAAATCAAAACTGAAAGTCTGTTTTTTATTCACCGTTAACTCTTGGTGTCCAACTATGTATTGATCTATATACGGCAGTCAACAGACCTGTGACGAGGAAATAATTACATTCACTGATTGTCGTTCACTGATTACCTGTGTTTTATCTTGAGAAAGTCATACATTTACAGCAGTCAAACATGTCAGTGTTTGAAGAGCTGCAGCAGAGTGAGCAAGTGTAGACATATGAGCATTTAATCTTTCTCATAGGCGTCACTCAGTTTCAGTTTTAGTTTGCACGGGACCTGAAGACTTTGACCTTGTCTTTCACCTACTTTTATCTACTGACCAGCCTGCAGTCCATTCTGCAGCGGTCCTCCTCTCAAGGTAAGAGCTTTACTCTATTTCTCAGTATTTCTCAGGTTTGAATGGAACTCCTGCTGGTTTTCAACTAAAACAAATCACAGATTCACAATTACAAAAGACTTTATATGAAACACAAGTACAGTTGGAGAAGGGAAAATAACATTTACATAACAAGGGAACGTTACAAAGTACATTTACTCTCAAACTGTACGTATGCACAATTTTGCATTTCTTGTTCTTTGCTATGCTACTTTGGTAATACTTCATAATAACCATCAGTTATAAATGGTAAATTGATAGTTAATTAAACTTTAGTCATTTTGCTGTTTTCAAACAATGAAATAATAATTAATAATGTTTACTAACTTATTAGCAGTGCTATAATCTTTGTTATTTTATCATCAGTTTGTTTTTAAATTATATATTGTATCATAGCTGATAGGAAACAATAACAATTATTCAATTTAATTGTTTTTATATAGCGTCAAATCATAACAGAAGTTATCTCGAGACGTTTTTATATAGAGCAGGTCTAGACCATACTTTATTGTAATTACATAAGTACACTATCTATTAACAGTTTGTTGTTGCACACATTATAACATTTTATATACCATATCAAGTATTTGTTAATGATTACCAGATGATTTGTAAACTCTTAAGAAATTGTTTGCAAAACTTCTTTAGGAACCAATGTTTAACCATTAACAAAGTATTAACTATCAATCTAAATAATGTTTATAGATACTTTACAAAGTATTATTAACCATTTAACAATGTATTACAATCATAAGTTAAATCTTAAAAAAATATAGGCGCCCAAATAACATTTATAGACCTTTAACAAACCAATTATTAACATTAACAATGTATTACAAATATCTATGTATGGTTTATAGATGTTTAACAATTTGTTAAACATCTAAAAACATTACAAAGATAGATGGACCTGAAACCAATTATTAACCATTGACAAAGTGTTACCTATCTATCTAAATAAAGTTTAAAGATGCTTTACAAAATATTTATTAACCATTTAACAAAGTATTATAATCATCACTTAACAACTTTACAAAAATAGGCATCCAAATAATGTTTATAGACCTTTAACAAACCAATTATTAACCATCAACGAAGTGTCACAAATATTTGTCTATGTAATGTTTATAGATGTTTTACAAACAATTTCTTTAAGGTTTACAAATCATTTTGGAATCATTAACAAATACTTATATATAGTATATAAAACGCATATATAGTATATAAAATGTTATGTGTGCAATAATAAATTGTTTAAAAAAAACGAAATTATAGCATTACTATTAATTAGTAAACATTATTAATTAGAATTTCATTGTTTGTTAACAGTAAAATAATTTAACTAAGTTTAATTAAGTGTTACCTCTACTTGTACTCCACTACATCTCAGAGCTAAATATTGTAGTTTTTACTGCACTACATTTATCAGACAGCTTTAGTTCCTTTGCAAGTTCAGATTATTAATACATAATATAAATTAGCTAATACATTACGATGTGTTATTATAGATGAATTTACCCAGCAGTATATAAAGTCATTAAAATGAGCTCCACTTTTACCAGCTGCAACATTAGTGTGATGGACAATAATGATCATACAATAATATAATCAGAATTAGGTTTTCATATACAAGGAATTTGCCTTGTTGTTTAGTGCATAAAAACAAACATATTAAGAGGAAATAAAAAATAAAAGCAAAATCTAAGTCAAGAAACATAAATATAGAATAGAAAAATTACAATAAAATTGTGTAGGTTGTGCAATAGTATTGATCAGGGGACGTGCAGAGTGTATATGTACAGTAATATGTAAAATTGTAAGTAATATAGATAATTCTGCATAATTGTGGTACTTTAAGTACATTTGATGCTAATACTTTTGTGCTTTTACTGGAAAAAAGCTTGCAAAAACTGAGTATGCGTAATATATGACCATGTTGCGACATGTTACAAAACATTATGTTGCGAAACGTGACTCACAGGATATGACATTTCTCTCCAGGCATTAGAAAAGAGAAATCATATATTTGTTCTGTGTTCTTTCCGTTTTATGTTACATTAATTGATGATACGTTTTTTTATCTTCCTGTGGCAAATGAAATTCTGGGTTTCCTGTAACTCAGGCCTGAGATTGTTTCTCAAGAAAAACGTCACGTCTGTTATTAATGAGCAATAGTTTCCACAAACAAAGAGTATCTCTAGTGATATCCGTGATATCCGTAGTCTTGAATTCGTTTTCCAGTCCAGAAAAGTGACCCTCAATAACCCTTGAAGCACAACAGCTCAGATGGGCTCTAAATTCCTTCTATTCAACTGTTACTCAGAGGGTTCTTTGACACTTTAAGTTGTCAGTCTAGTTGAACCATTGGACAGCGTTTTGTTCTCCATATACTAAACTAGATACCACCTATTAGTAAAGATGCGTTTCTACAAGCTAAAAGCATCAAAGACCATTCAGACATAAGTCCCGTTTCCACCGCAGGAACTTTCCCCCAGAACAACAAACTTTTTGAGGAACTCATTGCATTTCGACTGCATGGTCTCAATTAATCGTTTTTATACTGCAGCTATACTTGTATATCCTTGTAGCCCACTAGTTTATGAAAGTACACTTTAAAGTATACTGTCAGTAAACTACTAGTTTAATAGTTTTTTTTACTAAAGTATACTTTATACCTGTAGCCCACTTTTTAGTTTATGAAAGTACACTTTAAAGTATACGCTCAGTAAACTACTAGTTTAATAGTTTTTATACTGCAAGTATACTATATACTTGTAGCCCACATTTTAGCAGAGATTTGAGTCTGCTACTCAACAATACTTAATCATACCTTTCTTAAATATATCTAGATCAAAAGATTAAGTACAAGTAGGCCTACAAGCCGAATATAATTAGACTGTTCTGTATACTTGTCAGTATGAGCCAAAAAAGTATACTTTTGTTAAGTATATCTCTGATAAGTACATAAAAAGTAAACTGAACCTTTATTTTAAGTTTAAAAGAAGTATACTAATAGCTCACTTGAATAAACTTCTTTTTGGTAAAGGTAGAAATAATACATAATCATGTTGAACCCACCAAGCGTTCTGTGAGCGTTTGTGTTACGATCCCGGACGAGCCCCCAATTGTTACACTCCCCTGTGTAAGGTCCAGGGTATGGAGGCGGTAACAATAACATTTACCCAGGATAGAGGGAGACGGGCAACGGATGTGTGTAAACTAAAATGATACAGTTTATTTAACAATAAATGAAAAATGTAAAAAGATCAACATAAAACTACTTTCTGACAGAAAGCGTGACTTAAAGCTACAGCTCAACATTACAGCAATAAACACTATAGGAAAACACTGCAGAGTCAAGCACACAAGCCAACCACCGACGCAAACCACAAAACCCACAGAGTCTGAGACACGTCGTTTGGCTATGGATGTATTAAGAGAACTGGATCCAGTGTTTTGGGCGGGGCCTCGTTCATTCCTATGAAAGTTGCTCAGTGGAGCATGAAGCCTAAATGGCTCGACTTCCATCTGGTAAAGCACCTACCATGGCATGTAACAGTTTGTCATTTCCCTCATCTGGATATGTTATTCACCGTTTAATCCTGTATGCTATAAAAACTCCCTGCGGGGTTTTGAAGAGGAAACCATCCAAAAAGGGAGGCGGGAGAAGTTGAAGATAAGTCAAAAAGAAGAGGGAGGAGGAAAGAAAGTGTCTGAGAAAAGAGGAGGGAGCTGAGAGTAACAGATCTAAAGAGGAGGAGGAGGGATGGGAGGAGGAAGAAAGTGAAAACAGGAGGGTGGGAGAGAAGAAGGGAGAAGGAGAGGAAGCTCTCGGTGACCAGACTCTCACTTTCAACCAGGTTGAGACGGACTTCAGCAGCTCTGCACAGAAGAGACATAAATCAGGGAAACTTTCTTCTTCTTCTTCTTTACTTTTGGATTTACTGCACTGGGGCTTTTTTCCCCCGAAGTTTGAAGTTAAACGGATGAACTTCAGGGACACATTAACTACGAAAGCTGGAATTTTTTTTTTTTGGATGGATTTCAGATTTCAGCTGTTTTTCTAATGCAGCTCATGTTTTGTTAATTTTCTTTTGCTGTGCTCTGGATCAACTGGAGGATTACCTGTCAATTACCCTTCATGGAGAGTTTTTAAACCCTTTTTTGGAAGCCAGGTATTTCAGTGTGTTCCTTTTAACCCTTCTGAGACTTGACTTTAATTACATAAATTGGGTTTCACTGTAAAGCTGAGACTCTTGTGGATCCAATGAGCCCAACTGTATTCATGTGTGATGATGTTAGTCCCCATAGGAGACATTTCATTGACCTCACTGTATAAAATGACCTGTGGTGACCTCTAGGATAATCACAGCCTCATGAAACTTTACAGCCACAAACTAGAGAGCTAGAGCATTCAGAGGATGGATGGATCAGACTAGAGAGCTAGAGCATTCAGAGGATGGATGGATCAGACTAGAGACCTAGAGCACCAAACTGGTGGAACAAATAATATCAACCCAAAAAATTGCTGCAACAACTTAGGAGACATAAAAGAGCATGAGGATGACCATCATATACTTTGATATAGGATGTTTATTTCTGATTTGATCTCAAATTAACCTCCAGGTTCTCAGCTTTCAGGTGATGTACACCACTTCTATGTGACATCTACTGTTGACCTGCTATCTCCCCCTAAAGACCCCCTGGACCTCCCTAAAAAAAGACTAGAACAGGTCTACTGTGGGTCTCAGAGGGTTAACATCTGTAGCTAAACTGATATCAAGACATTAAATCTTTACTGACTGATCTCTGTTCTCTGTTAAACAGCTGCTAAAAGAGGCTGTAAAGATTTCCTCAGCCGATCTGGGATTCAGACTCTTGCAGGATTACAGGAAGACTTCTGACGGATTTGGACTTGAATCCTGAAGATCCACGAGGAGGGAGTGGAGTATCTCCGTGAGGATGTCGTAACGGTGCGAGCCAGCAGGATGTGATGATGGTTTTGCTGCCCGTGCCATGCTGAGAGGGTGGTTAGCTCTCGTGAGTGTATATCTGTGTCTCTCCTGTCTGCTCGGCGTGACGTCGCCATCAAACCCCGGCTGCTCTAAAGAACTCTTTGGAAAGGTCAAGCCCTTCATCAAAATCGCCAACGAGGTATGAGCTTTACTTTACCTCTTTAATATACATTTTTATTGTTTATAATAACCATCATTTATAAATGGTAAATTGATAGTTAATTAAACTTCAGTTATTTTACCGTTAACAAACAATGAAATGTTAATGAATAATGTTTATTAATTATTAGTAATGCTATAACTTATGTTATTTTATCATTAGTTTGTGTACTATGAAATAATTAGTTTATAAATGATATATTGTATCATAGTTGATAAGAGAATTACATTCTGATTACATTAGTAAAGTATTTATTAACAGTTTATGTTTATGTTGCACACATTATAACATTTTATATACTATAATAAGTATTTGTTAATAATTAACTAATTATTTGTAAATTGTTAAGAAATTGTTTGTAAAACATTTATAAATATTATATAGATAGATGGACCATAAACCAATTATTAACCGTTGACAAACTATTAACTATCTATATTAATAATGTTTATAGTTGCTTTATTTATATACTTTAAATGAAGTATTTATTAACCATTTAACAATGTTTAACAATTATAATTATCAGTTGCAACGTTATAATAGACATCCAAATAATGTTTATAGACCTTTAACAAACCAATAATTAACCATTAACAAAGTGTTACAAATATAGATCTAAATAATGTTTATAGATGTTTTACAAACAATTTGTTAAAC